>JAVJHY011532698.1:0-11967 GCA_035593235.1 Phascolosoma agassizii | reverse complement strand
GATCGACCTCGACGTGGCGTACTCGCTGTCCCGCGAGCAGTTTGGGCAGCCGATCGCGCAGTTTCAGGCGATCAAACATCAGATCGCTCGAATGGCGACGGACCTCGAGCCGACGCGCGCGCTTTGGTGGTATGCGGCTTACGCCGTCGATCATTTGCCGGAGGAGGCATCGCGATCGGCTTCGCTTTGTAAGTCGCATGTGACGGATCGCGCGATGCACGTCGCCCGGGAATCGGTCGAACTGCACGGCGGATACGGATTCACCTGGGAATGCGAGGTGCAGATGTGGTTCAAGCGAATCATGCTCAACCGCTCGTTGCACGGAACGCCTGAAGATCATCGAGAGCGCTATGCGGCGCTGGGAGGCTGGTAGTCATGGATCTCCAATACGGACCCGAGTATGAAAGCTTTCGCGCCTCCGTTCGGGAATTCTTGAAGGGTTGGCCGCTCACGGGTGATGAAGCCTCTCTCCCGCTCGAAGAACAACAAGCCATCTTCAGGCAACGCGGTATCGAAGCGGGCTTCGTGTACCGGGCGATTCCGACGGAGTACGGGGGCTCTGGGCAACCCGCCGATGCGCTCAAGGATCGCATCCTCGCCGAGGAATACTACATCGCCGGTGCGCCGCGCGACCTGAGTAACCAGGCCGCTGGAATGCTCGCGCCGACGTTGATCGAATTCGGAAGTGAGGAACAGAAGAAGCGCTATGTCTCGCCAGCTCTTAAGGGAACCGAGCATTGGTGCCAGGGGTACAGCGAGCCTGGATCCGGCAGCGATCTCGCGTCGCTCCAGTGTCAGGCGCGACTTGAAGGCGATGAATGGGTCATTAACGGCCAGAAAATTTGGACGAGTAGCGCGCAGCGAGCTCAGATGATGTTCGGTCTCTTCCGAACGGAGCCGGATGCGAGCAAGCACGCTGGAATTTCGTATCTGTTAGTTCCGATGGACACGCCCGGGGTCGAGGTCCGACCGCTGCGAGAGATGAGCGGCGGCTATGAGTTTAATGAAGTCTTCTTTACGGACGCGCGAATTCCGGCTGGGAATATCGTTGGGGAGCGCGGCCAGGGCTGGCAGGTTTCTCGGGCGACGCTCGTGCACGAACGCAACCTGATCGGAAACCCGTTCATGATGCGAGAGGCGTTCAACGACTTGGTCGCACTCGCGCGCACGAAGCATCGTAACGGCCGACCCGCGATCGAGGACCCCTCGATTCGTCAGCGGCTCGCGGAGATCGATGGTTACGTCCGCACGAATGAGACGTCGAATATGCGGCAACTCACGGCCGCAACGCGCGGCGAGATGGTCAAGGCCATGCGACCGATGATGATGAACAAGCTCTTCTCAACGGATACGATGCAGCGCATCATGAAATGCGCCTACGGCTTGCTCGACGGCGATGGCGTGTTGGCGCCGCTGCAGGAAGAACTCGATACTTGGGGACGGACCACAACGTCGACGGGCTGGGTCCTCAGCTACATGTTTTCGCTCGGCCCGGCAATTGCGGGCGGTGCCAGCCATATCCAGCTGAATATCATCGGCGAGCGCGGCTACGGCTTGCCTCGGGATCTGCGAAACCCGGCCTGAGCGGAGAAGAGCAGGGCAAGTCGGGCCTGAGGCGTGCCGCGCGCTCCTGACGTCCGGTCGCCGGGCCCGTGCCCCCTCAAGTCCGCCCGCCCTCAAGCGGCGCCGGTCGTGAGCCGATTAACAGGGCATGGAGTCTCGCATCAAGAACGCCTGGATTTTGGCGGGCGTCAAAATGAGTCTTGGGCTTTTCGCCGTCGCGGCGGCGATCGGAATCCGAGTGGTGACGGCGACCCCGGTCGGGGGCGCCGATCCGAACGCCGATCGGGCACCCGCATTCGAAGAGGCGGCGGCCGAATCCGAGACGAGCGCCGCTGCGGAATCCGGTTCCCCGGTTGGGCGTGCCGAGGAGTTCGCAGGTGAGCCGGCCGAGGTTCGCGATCGTCCAAAACGGCCCGGAGACAAGTTCGTATCCTGCCAGGTCGCCGACCGTACTCTCTTTATGACGGCGGATGACTGCGCGGTTCGGGGTGGTTCAGCCCGGGAATCGCGCGCCCGTTAGTCGCCCGTTGGAACTCGCGGCGGATTCTCCCGCCCGCGCCGCCTGGCTACAGCAAGGTTTCGCAACGCAGTCAGCGGCGATGCATCGGCGCATGGGCGTCGCGACGAGCCTTGGGTCAGGTTTCTAGCCAACCCTCATCAATTCTAAGGTCGACTCAGTCTGTATCCTGGACTCATCGCCCACGCCCGAAAGCCGCCGGGGGCGCCGCCGTCGTGTCTTGCCCGTGCTGCATTTTTTTCCGGGTGCTGGTTCCAGTTTGAAATCCATGATTTCAGCGCGAACCGCGATCGGCACGGTTGCGTGGCAGAGCGCGCTTCTGCACACGGTTCAGCGCACGGGATCCATTTCCGTGGCTGGCATCGCCTTTGCAATCTCCCGCGTCGCGGATGCAATAAACCGGCACTGCATAGGAGAGGGATCGCATCATGGGGCTCAGAGTTAACTCGAATATCAGCTCAATTAACGCGCAGCGGAATCTGGTCAACACGACCGATCGGCTCCAAAAGTCGCTCGGCCGGCTGTCGTCTGGTTTGCGCATTACGCGAGCGGCCGACGATGCGGCAGGACTCGCGATTTCGGAGTCCTTTCGAGCTGAGATCCGGAGTCTTCAGCAGGCGCAGCGGAACGCCAACGATGGCATCTCTCTTCTACAGATCGCAGAAGGCGGGCTGAACGAATCAAATACGCTGTTAATTCGGATGCGAGAGCTCTCGATTCAGGCTGCAAATGGCACGCTCGGCACGGCGGAGCGCGCAACGGTCGACCTCGAATTTCAGGGACTCCTGAGCGAACTCGACCGAATTGCGGCAGTGACAGATTTTAATGGAACCACAATCTTGGCTTCCGCCGGCCCCGTCACATTCCAAATCGGAAGTGGCGCCACGGCCAATGATCGCTTCACGGTGTCGAGTGTGGATGCGCGTGTGGCGGCGGTCGGACTGACTGGGGCCAACGTCACCACGAGTACCGGCGCACTGAGTTCACTCGCGCGCCTCGACAATGCGATTTCCCAGATCTCGTCGCTTCGAGCGACGTTCGGTACGGCTCAAAATCGCCTCGAGTCCACGATTCGGTCGATCGCCATCGCCGTCGAAAACACCAGCGCGGCGGACTCGCGAATTCGCGACGTCGATTTTGCGAACGAAACGGCCGAGCTGACCAAGAACCAGGTCCTTCAGCAAGCCGGAATTTCGGTGCTCGCGCAGGCCAACGTATCGTCGCAGTCTGCACTTACGCTGCTGCAATAAGAGCGCTGAACCCATCCCTTCGGAAGCTCGTTGAAAACCGGCAACCCAGCGGCAAGACGAGCATGCGAGGAGCGTTCGGCGTGAAAAAGCGGAGTTTTTCGACCGAACCGCGCCACCTCAGGGCGCTCCGGGTCACTTAAAGAGGTGAGTTTCTTGTCGGGGTTGTACCCCGGTGAGTTCTGGGAATGGGATGCAGTGCGGACCTTCCGTGTCTTGACGGTCGATCCGCGCACAACCTCGGCTTACGACTGAGGAGTGAAACCGTGTCCCGTACGTCCGCGAATGCGGCGTCCCAATCGACCCAGACTTCGTCGCAGTGTTCGGTGCGCAACCCCGCGCGCCGCGCCACGCGACAAGCTGAGTCTAAGTCGATTGACGTCCCTGCTGAAAATGCTCTTGCTGAAATCACATCACTCACGTCCGCTGCCGCGGTGCCACATCCTGCGGCCGCATCGGCTCAATCACCGAAATCTCTTTCGAGTCAGACGGATCAGGAACTGCTCGAAGGGATCCGTGCACAGAGCGAGCGGCATTTCGCGGAGCTCTACACGCGGTACTTCCAGCGAATTTATAATTTCGTGTACGCCCGCATGCGGAACCACGCTGAGACGGAAGAGATCGTTCAGGAGACCTTCCTGGCGGTTTTTAGGTCGTTCTCGAAATACCGTGGGCAATCCTCCCTGCTGTCCTGGATCTACGGCATCGCCAAGAACACGACGAATAACAACCTACGTCGCGCGAAGAGTCAGCATGAACGCATTGACTTGGCGAATGAAGCAGATTTGATGCCGCGGCAGTCGCTTGCTGTCGCGCCGCCCGATGAGCAGCTGGATCTCTATCGCTTCCGAGATGTGCTGACGAGTCGTCTCAGCGACCTCGCCGAATGGCAAACCGAGATCTTCGAAATGCGACATTTCGAGAATCTCTCGATCCCGGAAATATCCGAGCGGACGACGCGATCGAGCGATGCGGTTCGGTCGAGTCTCTACCGTGTGAAGCGAATCTTCATGGAGGCCGCGGAACACCAATCGCCTCCGGTTCAACCGGGTGCAAGCCGCGCGGCTGCGCAACATACGGCGACGCATTCCCCGCCCGCACATCCTCCGGCCACGCCGCTCGCCGCTGAGGGCTACGGAGCTCGTCGATGAAACGCGAGATTCAGGATGTTGCTGGGCGCCCTAAGGTCGGGCGACCCAGAACGGATGGCTTGGGTCAAGTGTCCGATGGCGCCGGAAAGGGGTCAGTCGCGTCTTTCCGGGATGCGAATCCGAGCACATTGGGTTGGGCGAAGCACGAGGGTGGACTCGCGGGAATCAGGGAGCCTTCCGGCGATTCGTTGGTCGAAGAATTCGCGGAGTTTCTTGAGGGCAAGCCCGCTGCGCTGCAGGGCGCGGCCTATCCCGACGCGAACCCCGTATTCCGGGAGCGCTTGCGGCGTCGCTTGTGGCGTCTGCATGTGATGACGACGGGCGGCGGTGATCCGAGCGAGCGCCACTAAGGCGACGCAACCCAAACCCAGCCGGGACTCACACGAGGCCGCGAGCGGGCCGGCAGCCCGGGAATTTGGCGAATGTCCCTGCGGGCGTCCGACTCAACACCGCATCTCACCTGGGGTCCCCTCCGGACTGGCGAACTATCCGAAGTAGGGCAAGATGGATCATTCATCGCCACACTGAATTCAGGGGAGCGCGATCCGAATGGTCATCAATAGCGACGGGACCGACAGCACCGACGGGCAGGCGCGACACGCTGGCCTCGCTCAGACAGAAGCGTTCGACGAACTGAAGGCCACCGACGAGGCCTATTTCGACGATCCGTCGTCCCGCAGACGGAGTTTTGACTCGCGACTTCTTCAGGAGCCGGTCACGCTTCTTCCCTCACGGCCGCCCCTCGTGTTCGCGGAGACGGCGTGCGTGAAGGACGCGATGCAGGCGATGCAACGTCGCCATCGCGGCTGCGTCGTCATTACCGAAGACGGCACACCCCGGTCGCGTTTAATCGGAATCTTCACCGAGCGTGACGTGCTGCTAAAGGTGATCGACTGCGGTCGAAACCCGGCGAGCCTTCCGCTTCGAGAGGTGATGACGGTTGAGCCTGAGTCGCTCGCACTCGAATCGCGTCTGGCTTGGGCGCTGAACATGATGTCGGTCGGCGGCTTCCGCCATTTGCCCGTCACGGACGCGCAAGGCCGCCCGGCGTTTATTCTCTCTGTCCGGGATATCGTCCAATTCCTGGTCGAGTCTTTCCCTGCGGAAATTCTCAACCTTCCTCCGGATTTTGGCCAGCAGACCATCGTCGATCGCGACGGCGCCTAGCACGCTGAACGCCCTCTACCGGTCCCACGCTCGCGGGCGGGCGCCCCCCCAGCTCTTCCAATCATTCGTCCGCGCACCCGCACGCAGGCGTTCTCAAACGCGACTGCGATTCTTGTTCCATATTTTCGGAAAAGTTGAGTTTCATGCGATTTCGTCGATAAGCGACTAGCAGCTTTGGACTAAACCGAGGCTCAATCGACGAACGGACCGCAAGCGGAAATGACAGCTTTGACTTCCGATTTCCTGTTCAGCCGACAGCCGATCGTGGGAGAGGATCGCCGATTTCTCGCTTGGGAATTGGCGTTCGCCTCTTCAGAGGGGCGGCGTTTGTCGCCCAGCGGCGACGACAGCGTTGCCTACGGTGCGGCCCTTGAGCGGCTGACCGCGACCACGTCGTGGGATGCATTGCTCTGCGGTGGGCGTGCCCTCGTGGCGATGGACCGTCGGATGCTCTTTAGCGACGTGATGGATCATATGCCGCGCAATCGCGTTTGGATCGGTCTTAGGTCGGAGCTCGATATCGACGCGAATGTCGCCGCCCGGCTGCACGCGCTGCACCGCGCCCGTGGAACCCGCTTGCTGTTGATGGACTATCACCGTCGCGATCCCCGCGAAGAAGTGCTCGAGTTGGCGGATGCCGTCGAGATCAATCGAGATGCGGAGGGGGGCGATCTCGATCTCTTGACTCGACGAGCCCAACGCCGCCACCTAAGCGTCCTTGCCCGCGACATCAAGACGGATGGTTCGTTTGTTGAGGCTCGCGATTCTGGGTGTAGGCTGTTCGCGGGCGAACACTACGCCCATGCTGGGAAAAATGCGGAGACCGCAGCGAGCGGCGACGGACGCGTGCTTCTTGGGTTGATGCTCGATGCGCAGGTTTCGCTCGATGTGAGTACGGTCTCCGAACGCATCACGGCAAGCGAGACCCTCGCGGAAGGTCTTCTTCGCTTGGTGAATAGCCTCGAGTTGGCACGGGCCCAGAAAATCGAATCCGTGCAACAGGCCTTGATCATGGTGGGTGCGAAGGGCTTGGCGCGATGGCTCAATCTGTTGTTATTCCAGGTCGGCGGTCCCCATGGAAACCTCGGACCGCTCTTCCGTGTCGCTGCGAGTCGCGCTCGGCTCATGGAGCTCCTTATGAGCCACGATGCAGCGGATGACCCGGAGACGAAGGATCGCGGCGAAGCGGCCTTCTTGACGGGGATTCTTTCTCTCGTTCATGTGCTGCTTGGGGAAGACCGATCGTCATCGATCGATTCTCTGAAGCTCGAGCCGACGACGCGTCACGCGATCCTGGACTACCGCGGTGAAGTGGGGTCGATTCTGCGTCTCGCCGAATGTCTCGATTTTGGCTTGTTCGGAGAAGCCGCCGAGATCGCGGCGGACCGAGGCATCGAGCCCGCAGCGCTTTGGGCACATCAATGTGCGGCCTACGAGTGGGTCAATCAAACGCTCTGACGATTTCGAGCCGCATTAAGAAGACGGGCGTCTCGGATTTGTCCTGTTAGGTGACGTCCTGACCGCGCGTCATCACGATCTTGCCCGATCGAACCAGTTCGATGACATCGTCTTCGCTGAAGAGTCCGACCATCGCGTCGAGCTTCTCGCTGCCGCCGTGCACTCGAAGAATCAACGTCTCTGAGCCGTAGTCGACGACCTTCGCCCCGAAATGTTCGCCGATCTCGAGCACCTCGCGGC
Organism: Phascolosoma agassizii; assembly: GCA_035593235.1. NCBI lineage: Eukaryota > Metazoa > Annelida > Sipuncula > Phascolosomatiformes > Phascolosomatidae > Phascolosoma > Phascolosoma agassizii. The sequence continues at coordinate 4,624 of JAVJHY011532698.1, read as the reverse complement.
GCGCGGACCCGACGCAGCGAAGCTTGATCAAAGCAATCTCGGTCTCGAACCGATTCGACAACGTGTGGTCAACGGCGTGCACAACGTCGATGAGCTTGGCGAGCTGCTTGATCATCTGCTCGAGAATGCTCGGGTCGCCCGAGCAGGTCGCCGTCATCCGCGAAAACCCCGACTTCGCGGCAGGACTCACGACAAGACTCTCAATGTTGTAACCGCGACGCGAGAAGACCATTGCGACTCGAACGAGCACGCCGGGTGAGTCCCGCACGAGCAGCGAGATCGTGTGAAGATCCTTCTGCTTGAGCAGTCGAATGCCCTCGGATGTCGCGTCCGAGTCGCCGGATTTCAAAGAGGTTGCGGCACTCATGCTCAGGTGCTCCCCGTCGGTTTGGCCATTTTTATTTTCGGTTTCTCGATGATCATCCCAGAGAGCGGCGCGCCGGCTGGAATCATCGGGAAGACGTTGTCTTCCTTCACGACTTCTGCGACGACGACGCAGGGACCTTCGTCGTATTCGTGGGCCGCAGTAAGGATACGGTCGATGTCGGCCGGTCGTCGGATTCGCCAGGCCTTCACGCCATAGGCTTCTGCGAGCTTCACAAAATCAGGGTTGCCGACGAGGTCGACACCGGAAAGACGGTTTTCAAAGAAGAGTTCCTGCCACTGTCGAACCATGCCCAAGAAGTTGTTGTTGATGATGAGGCACTTTGCTTGGAGGGCATGGATGCTTGCGGTGGCAAGTTCGGATTGCGTCATTTGGAACCCGCCGTCCCCAACGACAGCCCAGACCTTCTTGTCAGGACAGCCGAGTTGGGCCCCGATTGCGGCGGGGAATCCGAATCCCATCGTTCCGGCGCCACCCGATGAGATCCAGTGTCGGTTCGTCGTGGCAAGACAAAACTGAGCCGCCCACATCTGATGCTGTCCCACGTCCGTGGTGATGATCGCGTCGCCGCCGGTCACGGCGTTCAGTCGATCGAGGACGTGTTGGGTTCGAAGGCCACCCTGCTTGGCGTACTTCAACGGGAACTTCTGTTTCCAGGTGACACATTGGGCAAGCCACTCTTCGGTATCCGCCGGTTCAATGAGTGGAATCAGATCGTCGAGGACGAGCCGGGCATCTCCGGTAATCGCCACGTCCACGGTCACGATCTTGCCGAACTCGGCCGGATCGATATCGATGTGAATCTTGGCTGCGTCGACGCAGAATTCATCGAGTTTGCCAGTGATGCGATCGTCCCAGCGCGCCCCAATCGCCATGATGCAATCGCAAGCATCGACGGCCTTGTTGGCGTACGCGGTTCCGTGCATGCCTAACATTCCGAGATGGAGTGGATGCGTTTCGTCGGCGGCTCCTTTGCCGAGCAGGGTATTCACGATCGGTGCGCGCAATTTTTCCGCGAGGCGAATCACGGCCTTGCCCGCCTGTGAAATCACAGCACCGTGACCGACGTAGAGAATTGGACGCTTCGAACTCGAAAGAATGTCGGCGGCTTGTTGGATCAGGCCGGCGTCGCCGTGGCTCGGGACCGAATAGCCTGGCAGGTCGATCTCTTCGACAAACGGCGCATCGCAGGGGCCCTGCGTGACGTCCTTCGGGAGGTCGATGAGCACGGTGCCGGGTCGGCCGGTCGTGGCGATATGGAAGGCTTCGCGCGTGGCGCGCGGAATCTCGGCCGCGTCCTTAATGAGATAGCTGTGCTTCACGACGGCATAGGTGATGCCCGTGACGTCCGCTTCCTGAAACGCATCCTTTCCGAGCATCGGCGAAATCGTCTGACCCGTGAGGACGATTACGGGGACTGAATCCATCTGCGAGGTCAGCAGTCCCGTCACCGTGTTGGTCGCGCCGGGCCCCGACGTCACCAAGACAACGCCGGGCTTCCCGGTCGCACGGGCGTAGCCGTCGGCCATGTGCGTTGCGCCTTGCTCGTGGCGCACGAGAATCAGCTCGATGTCCGAATCGACGAGGGCGTCGAAGATGGGCATCGCTGCACCCCCGGAATAACCAAAGATGTACTCGACGCCTTCGCGCTCGAGGCATTGGATAAGCTTTTCTGCGCCGGTGGGAACGTTGGTATCCATGACGGGTTCTCGGTCTCTTGAGTTTGTAGGGGGGCGAGTGGGGGGGTGTTTTGACGTGAAATTCGCTTCGTGTCCGGCCGGTAGCCTCACAGGATAGGCGGCGAGTTCTCGGCTCGCGGGAATGTGACATAAAAATCGTAAAAGTCCATGGCGTGAAGTTCTTATCGTGATGATAACTGCGTTTTATGAGCTGAATATAGATAGTTAGAAGGATGGATTGGATCAAGTTGTAGGATTTTGGATTGATAAGAATCTTTCAGGAAAGGTATAAAGTTATAAACCTAAATTGAGGCGATCTCTGAAAATGGAGAAGCCCTGTCACTGCGAGATCCGGGAACGACGTGGCTCTAGCCCGGTCGAGAGACCGCCGATAGAGCGACCTGGGGCGGGTGACGCCCCGAGGGCGCATGGGCGCCGGACCGGTTAAGATGATCTGGCACGAATTGTGCTCTGCTCGCGCGCGGCCATCCGAACGATGGGCTGCTGGGAGAGGGGCGCGTGCCAAGCCAGGCGATTGGATGAGGCAGCGCGCTGCCTCCAGTCGATTCGCCACGGGGGAATAGAAGATGGCAAGTGTAAACCGATCGGTGACTGCATTGGGCGCCGCTCCTACGTGTGAGAAGCGGTGTGAGAAGCGGTGTGAGACGCGGCATGAGGCGCGGCGATGGACCGCTTCGCTTTTGCTGACGATCTTTCTCGTGGGCGCGAGTGCATCTCCGGCATTGGCCGATGACTATGACGAGACGATGGCTGGCCATCCGCTGCGAATTATCGCTTATGTCCTGCATCCGGTGGGCGTGGCGATCGACTATCTCTTACTTCGCCCAGCGCATTGGCTCGTGAGCCATGAGCCCATTCAAACGATTTTCGGCCACGAGGACTGACCTTCGCGAATGCGCTCTCCCATGCTCTGGCGCAAGAAATCACCGGCGGGCCGGATGACGTTAGGCGTCGCGTGGGGGAGGCAACCATTGCGACGCGTGGTGCTGATGACTGCGCTGTTAATTGCACTCGCGACCGCATTTGTTTCTCCTTCGATTGCGATGGCGCCGGACTTCGGTTGGCTGCCCATCGAACCTGGGCAAATCCTGAAACTTCGCGGCATGACCTTCGTGGCGAGCGAAGGGTCGGCGAACGAGATCGTCTTACACGCGGAAAGTGCCCAGTTCTATCCCGATCACGATGTCGCAGACCTTGAAACTGTGGCGGTCGAAGTCGCTCCGACGGCTGGTCGAACCGGTTTCGACATGCGCTGCGATCGCGGCCGGCTCAATTTGTCGAGCCAGGATTTCGTCGCTCAGGGCAATGTTGTGGGGACGATCGAGGGCGGACGTCATTTCGAGGCCCTTTGGGTCGCCTACGATGAAGCGGAAGGCGTGCTCTACACCGATGAGCCCGTCTTAATTACAGACAAGAACGGTCGCTACCGAGGGGGTGGCTTCAAATATTTCGTTCACCAGCAGCGCTTTCGTCTGTTAGGCGGAGCGAGCATCGTTCAGGATCCATGATGAGGCGCCGGCTTCGATACAGAACGTTCGTTGCGCGCCAGTGGCGCTGCGTGGTGTTTCTTGCTTGCGGGCTGGCATGGACCGCCACGGCCGCACCCATTCGGCTCGCAGTTGCGCCTTTCGAGGGCGACTCGGCGGACGCATCGATCGCAACTGCTCTCACGGACCGGCTCGCAACGCATTCGGTGGAACGGTTGATTGCGCCCGACGCACTCGTGGCAAGCGCGCAAGCAGAGCCAGCCGCCGCACGCGTTCGGCAGTGGGCCTACAATGCGGCGGTGAGCGCCATCGTGGTCGGTCGCGTTGTCCCGGCTTCCTCGGGCGATCACGCCGCGGCACGCGAAGTGGAAGTTACGCTTCGCTCCGGTCATTCGGGCGGCGAGATTTCGCGCCACACGATGACGATCTTAAATGGCGGCAGCCTGGATGCATCGCTGGCTGAACTCGCGAGCCGGATTCTTTCGGATCTCGAATTCGATCCTGCGGCAGTGGACACGCGTCGTGTCGGCCGTGATCCGCGCAGTCCCGAGCCGACCTGGGAGCTTGCTGCCGACGCAACCGCTCACACGACGACGGGCGCGAATGCGAATTCCGATGCGGTCGATGCGAATGGGGACGCTAGCGGGGACGGCGCATTCGAGTTCGGAAAACTCGAGGCGAATTCGCCAATTGAACTTAAAGCCGACGAGGCCGAAATTCAGGACAGAGACGAAGGGCGCCTGCTCTTTTTTCAGCGCAACGTGTTCGTTCGCCAAGGCGACGTGACACTGGCGAGTGACGAACTCGAGGCCACGTATCGCAAGGGGCAGTCTGAACCCGACAAATTGATTGCGCGGGGCTCGGTGCAGGTCGACCAAGGGCAGCGAAGCGCGCGATGTGACCGAGCGGTCTACATGCGGGTCGAGCAGCGGCTGACGTGTGAAGGGCGCGCGGAACTGATCCAAGGCTGCGATGTCGTGCGCGGAGAGTCCATCGAATTCGATTTGGCGAGTGACCAAGCACAGGTGCGGGGGGCGGCGTCGATTGTGATT
>JAVJHY011532587.1:0-11027 GCA_035593235.1 Phascolosoma agassizii | reverse complement strand
ATCGCGGTCACGTCGCCAGCGTCACCGAGCTCCGAAATGCGCGCTTCGAGTTCCTCCTTCTTGCGCGAGGCGATATAAACCTTGGCGCCGGCACGAGCGTAACCTTCAGCGATCATCCAGCCGATCCCGCTGCCACCGCCGGTCACCAGTGCGGTCTTGCCCGCGATCGAAAACAAATCATTCATAGTCTCGAGAACTCCGTGTCGATGTAGTGGCCAGCGGCGAGATGTCATCACTCGCGCAACGTGCCGCATGAGTGCTGAGTATAGAGGGCGCGACGAGGGTCTGGGCATGACTCGGAGTGCGCGTTAGCTTTCCGCCGAAATGACGCCTCATCCTTCTGCTTCGACCCTTCTCTCTGGCAAGGCAACGAGAGCGGGCACCGCTCGATTCGCCCGGCGCCAGGCGGTAGCGGACGATCATTTCAGTTGTCCGGACACGCTTTGGCTCTCGTCGATTGCGCTCGGGACACTGCGCGGAGAACCCGGAGGTGTCGATGACTTGCTGTATCGCTCCGTCGTCGGTGATTTCGTCGAGGCTGGCGGCAACGTCTTGAACACCGCCCTATCCGACCGCATGCAGACCAGCGAACGCGCGCTCGGACGGGCGATCTCGCGACTGATCGAGGAGCAGTTGGCTACACGCGACGAGCTGGTCATCGTGACCAAGGGCGGAGCGCTCACCCCCGACCCGGAGCACGCCACGAGCTACACCGCGGTACAACGGGACGTCTACGAGACGTATATCGATTCCGGCATCCTCGACCCGAGCGAAATCATTCGCGGCCATTCGATGTCGCCCAGATTCTTGCTCGATCAAATCGAACGAAGTCGATGCAATCTGGGCGTTTCGACACTCGACTACTATCTGATACAGGAACCCGAAATCTGGCTTCGCGAACTCGGTCCGGACGCTTTTCGAGCCGCACTCGTCGCTGCGTTCGTCGCATTGGAAGAAGCCGTGTCGCGCGGTTGGATCTCGGCATACGGAGTTTCGACCTGGGATGGGTTTCTACTGCCCGATTCCGATCGGAGCCATCTGTCCATCGTCGACCTCTTCGAGGTGGCTCTCGATCATCACACTGGCGATCGCTGTGGATCCCCCGGCCATTTGCTTGCAGATGTCGCTGACCACTTCAGGCTGCTTGCGGTAGTCTTTGAGGCTGTTGCCATGGCTGCAGTCGACAATCACGCCGCTGTCGAAGCCGCTGCGGCGCAGCTTGTCGATGGCTTGATCAATCGGCTCACGCGCATAGTTGGGCGACGAACCGCCGCGCATTACCAGGTGGCAATCCGAGTTGCCGGTAGTCTCCAGCAGCGCCGGTGCGCCCTGCTTGGTCAGGGATGGGAACCAGTGACCCTGGCTGGCCGCGCGCACTGCATCTACGGCCACTTGAACGTTGCCATCTGTGCGGTTTTTGAATCCCACTGGCATGGAGAGACCGGAGGCCAGCTGTCGATGGATCTGGCTTTCGGTTGTGCGCGCACCGATGGCGCCCCAACTGATGAGGTCGGCATAGTACTGTCCCAACGTGGTGTCGAGGAACTCTGTGGCACAGGGCAAGCCTAGCGCGTTGATGTCCAGCAGCAGCTTGCGGGCAATCCGCAAGCCGTCGTTTACCTTGAACGTTTGGTTCAAATACGGGTCGTTGATCAGGCCCTTCCAGCCGATATGGGTGCGAGGCTTCTCAAAGTAGACCCGCATGAGCAGCACGAGCTGTGGTGACAGCTCGGTTGCCAGGGCTTGCAGTTTTTCCGCGTACTCCAGAGCGGTGGCCGGATCGTGGATCGAGCAGGGCCCAACAATCACCAGCAGCCCCGGGCTGTTGCCGTGCACGATGTCTGCTACCGTGCTCCGGGCGCTGGCCACGCAGGCAGCGGTGCTGGCGGGCACGGGCAGTTCCTCGGCGAGGATGGCCGGTGTCAGCAGTGGTCTGGTCCTGCGAATCCGCAAGTCGTCGGTTTGCAAGAGCGTGTTCCTATCTGGGCATATTAGGTGTCTCGTGTAGGAGACAGTGGCGGCGCAAGGGTACCCGAGATTGCGCGTATTGGCAGCACGGCGCCGGTCTCGTTAGACTGATGCTCCAGCCAGGAGCACTCTGATGACCCAGCGACCGCTCTATCCGCCGCTAAGTTCTGCTCCCAGCTTGAAGGGCAGGACCGCACTGCGGCGGCTGCGCCAGTCTCTTGTGTTGTTGGTGCTTTTTGTCAGCCCGCTGTGGGCTGAGCTAGGCGTGCCCAGCGGCCAATACGAGTTAGAAGACACCCATGGCTATATCACGTTCAGCTATTCTCACATGGGGTTTTCTACCCCACACCTGGGGTTCAACGCGTTTGCGGTCACGTTGAACCTGAACGCCAGCGGGGTGGCCGAGAGTACGCTGAGCGTGGTGGTGGACGCAGCGAGCATCGATAGTCGGGTGCCCAAGTTTGATGAAATTCTGCGCAGTGCGGATTACTTTGATGTTGCGCAATATCCTGAGATTCGATTTGTGGCCACTCGGATAGAGTTGACGGGTGCCATGGAAGCGAACATTCACGGTGATCTCACCATCAAATCAGTGACCAACCCCGTAATTCTTGAGGCCCGGCTTGAACGTGCAGCCGAGCACCCGATGCTGAAGAAGCCGGCTATAGGGATTAACGCAAATGCTAAGCTCAACCGCAGCGATTGGGGCCTGGGCGATCATGTTCCAGCGGTGGGCGATGAGGTGAGTCTGTATATCAGTGTGGAACTGGTAAAAGTTGAGGCCGGTGCCCAGGAGCACACGCTCAAGCAGAACATTGAACATGAGTCGCACGTAGCGAATAACACAACCACAGCAATCGGAGCATCGCGATGACGAATCGACGCGGATTTTTTCAGTCTTTGGCAGCGCTAGGCGTAGGCAGTCAGGCCCTGCTGCGCACGGGCGACGTGCGCGCAGCCGTGGACCAGGCGCAATTGCGCACCGGTGCGGCCCAGGGCTGGCCCGAGATGACGTATCGGCAACTTGGGCGCACAGGCTTTAAGGCGTCGCGGCTGTTCTTTGGCTGTGGCGCAGCGTTATCGCGCAAACGTAAAGATCACCTGCTCGAGACGGCGCTACAAGCGGGAATCAATGTATTCGACGTTGGCTTCAGCCAATATTACGACAGTGCAGAAATGCATCTGGCGCCCTTTGTGAAGCAGCATCGCTCCGAGATTTTTCTGATTTCTAAAGCCTATGTGCCAGCGGATATCAAACCAGACGAAACGGCGAGCGTAGCGCAGGCTAAGGCCGCGGCGGCGGGTTGGCTTAAGTACTTGGATGGCAGCTTGCGGGAATTGCAGGTGGAGCAGGTGGACGCTTACTACACGATGGCGGCCAACAACGTTTCCATTGTCGCCAGCGACGAAATTTATGCAGCCTTCAATCAGGCCAAGGCCGCCGGCAAAGTGAAGTTTCTTGGTTTGAGTACCCACCAGAACGCGCAAGGGGTATTAGAGGCCGCTGCGCAAACAGGCCATTACGATCTGGCCATGTTGGCAATCACCCCGGCTGGCTGGTATGACTGGGACGGCAAGAAAATTCTCAAAGGCACGCGCACACTGGCGCAACTGCAACCGGTGCTAGCCAAAGCACGGGCTGCGGGCATGGGCCTGGTGGGTATGAAGGCCGGCAGGCTGTTGGCCAGCCGCAGCTTTTTGGGCGGTGGTGATACCACGGTATTCGATGCGCATTACGATCAGCCACTGCAAGACGCACCGTTGTCTCCTTTTCAGCGCAGCTATGCCTACGTGCTGGCCAATGGCTTAGATGTTGTGAACGCCGATATGCAGAATCTGGCGCACCTGAAGGAAAACTTCGTTGCCGCTGCAACCGCGGATCAATACCAGGTCGCGTAGTGGCTGGAAGCGGTAAGCGGCCTGTTTAGCGGTTGGGGCCGCGGCTGCCCGGTGCCGGTGGATCGTTGGGTGCACCGGCAAAACACTGTGCAATAGCCATCCACTGGTGCGCGTTCGAACCGGTTACCGGCAAACGGGTGTCGGCGATATGGCGGGTCTGGGTGACCACCTGACAGAACTCCACTGCATCGCCAGTCACCTGTTGCTCGTCACTTTCCTCGTTCCACTGCCACGTTGCGCCGCTCGGCGCGGTCAGTTGCACATAGGGAGCAGGTTGCGGCGCCGCTAACTTGCGGTTCGCGAATGACCAGCCATAGGTACGAACGCCGATTGTGGCTATGTTCTCGATACGATCGGTATGGACTCGGGGCAGCTCCAGTAGATCGTATATTTCTGTTGCGTGTGCCCAGGTTTCCATTTGCCTGGCGGTGGCGAACATGCGCGGCTTCATGCCCGGACCGGGCCAGGTCAGACGCACGTCCGGGTCGGCAGCGCGCAGCCCAGTGACCAACTCTGCGTATAGATTAGCCCAGCGCTGGGCGAGCTCTGCGCCGCTGACATCACCCAGCCAGTTGCGGGTATACATCGTAAAGGGTTGTTTCGCGTCGGCGATGTCCTGCAGCAAATTGTTGAACGGCGCTGGGCCTGCGATGGTGGTCAGGCCCATGTGATCGGTGAAATGCAGATGCGCCACCACGTCCCATACAGTCCAGTTTTTAAAGCCCGTGGTGCGAGACCAGTCTGCTGCCGATAATTGCGCAAGGAGCGCGGCAACGTCGACGCATTCTGCTTCGAAAGCGGCGATTTGGGCTTCGCCGGGGTTCGCTGTTGGGGTGCTGGAAGCTGCGCTCATGGGGGACTGGCCTGCGTTAAACTGCGTCGCTAACCATAGCAAAGCACCTTGGCGGTGGGTAAGGAGTAGGCTTGAGTAAAACGGGCGCACGGCTGGACCCAGCACCGGCAGGAACAGGCATGAGCACACGGGCGGTGCACGCCGGAGAATCGCTGGACCCGGCAACTGGGGCGTCGGCACCGAATATCGTGATGTCCACCAGTTTTATCACCGAGGAGCCGCTGGGGTTCTCTGTGAATGGCTTCGAAGGAGAGTTGCCGTACTTTTACAGTCGTTGGGGCAACCCGACCGTGGCCATGCTAGAGCAGAAAATTGCGGCATTAGAAGAGGCTGAGGCGGGACTGGGTCTGGCATCTGGCATGGCCGCTATTGCAGCGGTGCTGCTCACAGAGCTAGCGGCGGGGGACCACTTGCTGATCAGCGATGTGTGCTACCCAGGCACTGCTGAGCTAGTTCGACAGACGTTGCCGCGCTTTGGCGTTGGCGTTACCCAGGTAGACACCAGCAATCTAAGCGCTGTTGCAGCAGCCATACGGCCCAACACACGCTTGTTGTGGGTGGAGACCCCGGCCAATCCAATCCTGCGACTAACGGATATCGCAGCCATTGCTGAACTGGCGCACCAACACGGCTTGCGCCTGGCTGTAGACAGCACATTTGCTACCCCCATCGCCACTCGGCCCATAAGGTTGGGTGCTGACTACGTGGTGCACTCGCTCACTAAGTACATTGGCGGACATGGCGATGCCCTGGGTGGCATGGTGCTAGGGTGCAAGGAAGCCATTGAGCGCTTGCGGGCCGATGCGCTGGTGCATCAGGGCGGCGTAATGAGCCCGTTCAATGCCTGGCTCATTGCCCGCGGGGTAGCGACCCTGCCAATTCGCATGGCCGCACATGCCAGGCATGCAGGCGTGGTCGCGCAATTCCTGGAGCAGCATCGTGCTGTGAGTCGGGTACTGTATCCCGGGTTGCCGTCCCACCCGCAACACGCCCTGGCCAGACAACAGATGGACAACAGTTCGGGCATGCTGTCATTTTGCATCGCCGGCGACGGGCCAAAGCTTGCTGGCGCGTTTGCTAGCCAATTGCAGATCATCCACTACGCCGTCAGCCTTGGGCATCATCGCTCCCTGCTTTATTGGATTGATACCGAGGCGCTGCTCAAAGATTCCTATGGATTGGACGCAGCGGCGGCGCATGCGTATCGGCAGATCGCGGGGGCGGGGGTCTTTCGAATGTCTGTGGGGTTGGAAGATCCGGACGATCTGTGTGCTGATCTCGATGCGATCCTAAGCGCTACCACTGACCCGTGAGTTCGGCATTTTGATTGGGAGCAAAGTAGATGGCTAGCCCGGTACAGTGGAGCTCACGGTTTGGTTTCCTGATGGCGTCCGTCGGCTTTGCTGTCGGGCTGGGCAATATCTGGCGCTTCCCTTACGTGACGGGTGAGAACGGTGGTGGTGCATTTGTGCTGGTCTATCTTGCCTGTGTTTTGCTCATTGGCATTCCCATCGTAATGGCGGAGCTGATGATTGGCCGACGCGGGCGCAAGAGCCCGCCAGGGTCTATGGCCGCTGTTGCGGAACAGGAGGAGCGTAGTCGCCATTGGGCCTGGGTAGGGAACCTCAGCCTGCTGACAGCACTGCTGATTGTGGTGGTTTACGCGGTGATCGCAGGCTGGGTGCTGAAATACTTTGTTGACTCGTTGCTACAAGGATTTTCTGGCCTGGATGGTGCAGGCGCAGCACAGGCCTTTGCAAAGTTGCAACAAGGCACCCGGCCACTACTGGCCTGGACGTTAACGGCATTGCTGCTCACCGGTGCCATCCTGTATGCCGGGGTCACGCAGGGCATAGAAAAAGTAGTGCGAATCTTAATGCCACTGCTGTTTGTGCTTTTGCTTGGCCTGGCTTGTTACAACGCCTTTGGTGGTGGCTTTTACGCTGCCCTGGACTACCTGTTTCGACCGGATTTTTCCAAGCTGGATGGCCCGGCGCTACTCGCTGCGGTTGGCCAGGCGTTTTTCTCCATTGGCGTGGCAATGGCCGGCATGATGACCTTTGGTGCGTATCTGGACCGCTCAGTGTCCATCGGCGGTAGCGCGATGATTAGTGGGTTGGTGGATACGTTGGTTGCCATCGTTGCTGGCCTGGTGATCTTTCCGTTGGTATTTCGCTTTGGCTTTGATCCTGCCAGTGGCACCGGGCTTATTTTTCAGACCTTGCCGGTGGCCTTTGCGCAGATGCCAGCAGGCCAGGTGGTCGGGGCGTTGTTCTTTTTGCTGCTTAGCGTCGCGGCAGTAACTTCCATGGTGGGCCTGCTGGAGCCTTTAGTCGCCTGGACCATCTACCGCCTGGGCTTAGAGCGGCCGGTAGGTGTTGTACTGGTTTTCACCTTGGTGTGGATGCTTAGCACCGTGAGTGTACTGGGCTATGGATTGTGGTCGCATTGGCGCGTGTTCGGCTCGAACATTAATGATGCCCTTGATTTCTTGGCGAATCAGGTCATGTTGCCGTTGGGGGGGCTGTTTATTGCGCTGTTCGCCGGCTGGGTTGTTCGCGGTAGCAGTGCCCGTCGGGAACTGCGACTGCGTTGGCGTTGGGTCTTTTTCGTATGGCAGCTGCTCATTCGCTTTGTCGCACCAGTTGCGGTGCTGGCCATATTTATCGCCGGCATGCGCTAACGGAGCCTTGCTAAGTTTCGTTGCCTGACTGGGCGCGTTGCACGATGACACTTTGTCGCAAATCAACACAGCTGGCACCGGCACTGATCACGAATTGGCCCGCAGGCGTTCGCCACTGGTCAGACTCGCTGTGCCAATACGCAAATGCTCTGGCGGCTACCGTGATCTGCGCAATCGCCTGGGCCCCGGGTTGGAGCTCGAGCTGAGTAAAACCGGCAAGTTTCAGGGCAGGCTGAGGCACAGTGCCAGTGTCATCGCGTATATACAATTGCACGGTTTCCCGCCCTGCCCGAGTGCCGGTATTGGCGATAGCCAGGCTGAAGGCCTGATCGCCGTTGTCCAGCACAGGCAGCGCTGCAAGTTGCCCGTATTCGAACTGCGTATAGCTGAGCCCGTGACCGAAAGGGGCCAGTAGTTGTGCTTGATCTGCCTTTGCCAGCAGGCCGCGATAACCCATCAGCAGCCCTTCGCCGTAGCGCATCACGCCGTCTACGCCGGGGTAGTGTGCGTCGCTCGAAGCCAATGACTGGTCAGCTGGGAACGACAGTGGCATGCGCCCACTGGGATTGCGGGCACCGGAGATAATGTCAGCCAAGGCGTTGCCAAATTCCTGGCCGGGCAGCCAGGCCTGCAATACAGCCTGGGCGTCTTTGAACCAGGGCATAGCCATTGCCGAGCCCGTATTCAGAACGACCACGGTCTGGGGGTTGGCGGCGACAACACTGGCAACCAGTGCGTCTTGACTACCCGGTAGAGTCATGTCGGCTCGGTCATTGCCCTCGGTTTCCCAGTCTGGATTCGAACCGACAATGACGATGGCGGCATCGGCCTGCTGCGCAGCAGCGGTAGCGCGAGCCAGCATGTCTTCGGCTGCAACGGGCGCAATGCCGTAGCGCACGCCCTGCAAAAAACCTGCGCTGCTGCTCTGGTAAGCCAAGCGCACCGCATAGCGCACGCCAGCCTGCAGTGTTGCGAGCGCTCTCTGTTCGCTACTACCGGTGCCAAAAAAGCCTTCTCCGGGTGTTTGCCGGGTCCAGTTGTCAATGAGTTCGCTGCCGTTTAGGTAAAGCTTGGTCAGGCCGGCGCTCTGCAAGCCGAACGCATGTTCGCCTGTGACTTCGGGCACGAACTCAAAGTCGATCAAAGCGGCAAATCGTTGCTCGTTGTCTGCAAAAGGAGAGTCCTCCCGGCCTGGCATACCCAGGGGTATAAACCCCCAGGGCGATACGCGTGCAGACAGGTCCCGTTCGAAGGCTGGCTGCTGCTCGGTGTTGGCGTCCCCAAATAAGCGTAAGCGCAGCCCGTGTGTTTGCGAGTCGGGCAGGAACAGCTGCGCTGGCTCTGGTAGCGGCACGTATTTGTCGTTGCTGCAACCCGGTTCGTGGATGACTTTGTTATAAGTTCCACTCAGGCCGGCGATTGGCGTGACCTGTTAGTGTGGAAAGACCGCGCTGCTGCCGCCACCCTGGATCTGACCCGGCATAGCATTTGGACCGATAACCGCAACCGTTCTGATTTGGGTGGGTAGCAGCGGTAGCACCTGTTCGTTCTTGAGCAGCACCATGGCTTGGTTGGCTACTTCGCGTGCAAGGGCGCGATGCTCGGGGCGGTCGATAGCCTGCTCCGGTGTCGCTTTGGCACCCGCCTTTTTGCCTGTGCGGGCAATCAGTCGCAGCATGCGTAAGGCGCTGTCGTCTACGTGTGCAGAATCTATTTTGCCAGCAGCGACGGCTGCTTCGAGCTTGGCACCGCGGCTACGTGGAGGCCCAGGCATCTCTAAATCGAGGCCGCCAGCCAGGTTAGCTCCAGTCTCCAAGGCCGCGCCCCAGTCGCTGACTACGACCCCGTCGAAGGCCCACTCCTGTTTGAGAACAGCTCTGAGTAGCGGCTCACTCGAGGAGGCAAAGACGCCATTGATGCGATTGTATGCCGACATGACGGTCCAAACGCCAGCTTCCTTCACAGCACGTTCAAATGGCAACAGGTACAGCTCTCGTAGCGAGCGCTCGTCGATCACACTATCAATGCTGTGACGCTGGAACTCAGTGTCATTCCCCACGAAGTGTTTTGCGCAGGCGGCGATACCTTGCGACTGGACACCGCGAATGAAGGCAACGGCCATTTCGGCGGTCAGGTGCGGGTCTTCCGAATAGCACTCAAAGTTTCGGCCGCCCAGTGGGTGTCGTTGCAGATTAATGGTGGGTCCGAGCAGCACCTGAACGTCTTTGCTCTTCGCTTCTTCGCCAAGGGCGCAACCTAGTTGTTCGATAAGGCCGGGGTTCCAGGTGGCGGCCATGGCGCTAGCGACTGGAAAGCTGGCGGCCGGTACTCCACGCATCGCATCGCCGCGGGCCGCATTGGGACCATCGCACAACTTGATTGCCGGAATCTGCATATCCGGCAGCCCCTGGCTGGTCCAAGTGCTGGCCCCGGCCAACAGCGCGATTCGCTGGGTGATCGAAAGCGCTGACAGTTGATTTTGCAGCTCGGTTTCGGAGGATTGCGACGGTACCGGCACGAACGGTCCTTAGTCAAAAAAGGTGCATCATAGTAACGGTCGGCAGCGGCATCGGCCTGCTAAAACTGCAGTTGAAGGTTTCGCAGGAGCTCAGCCCGGGGGCGGCTGGGGACCAGACTGAGCCAGAATGTGCGGTGTGAGCTGTAAAAACGGGGCTGGTTGTTCGAGCACCACAGCGCCACAGGCTACAGCCAGGCCCAGCAGCCCGAATGCCAATTTGGGAACCTGTCGCCGCACGAACAGGTGCGCGCGCCGACGTTGCAGTGATTGAGGGGTGGCAGTCACGGTCAGGAGAAACGGTTATTGCTCAAGTGACCCTGAGTATAAAAGCCCTGACCACGGTAGCTTGTTCAGATTGTCACAACTTCGTCACATTTGGCCCGTGCTTTTGGCCCGCAATTGCGGCCCGTTTTGCGGGTTACGACCGCCCAGGCCCTAACGCCGTGCCGCTTGGCGCACGCTGTCTTCGTAGCTGCCGGTACGATCGGTATCGAAACCGTCAATTCGGTTAAGCAAAGTGCCGTTGTCGCTCAGTAAATAGATGCTCGGAACCTGTTGAACCCAAAATGCGCGGGCCAGAATGCGTTCAGGATCGCTGCGCTGCTCGATATTGCCGCTATGGGCTACCGCGACGGCAGCGGATTGGTCCCCAGCCTGCGCCAGATTGACGGCTACCGCTTTGACACCCTGGTTGCCATAGCGGGTCTGCATGCGGCCCAACCATTCCAGAGCCTGAATCATGTTGCCGTCCTGCGGGTGCCAGAACAGCACGAGCAGATTTTTGCCTGCATGACGACGCAATAGCGCAGCGATACTATCCGGTACCAGCGGTTGACTGAGCGCTGTCGTAGCTTGCACGGATGTTCGGCTGGGACCGTCGGTTGCAACGGTGCTTGCTAAAGGTTCTGTCTTGGCCGTCGCAACATCTGCCTGGTCTGCGGCAATACTCTCTGCAGCGCTGACTTCATGGTCCGCTTCGTCAGCTCCGACCAGCGCGGTTGAAATGGACTTGACCGTGGCGCTGACTTTGTCCACAGCGCCTTCGGCGACTTGTTGCGCGCTGTCGGCAAATCGCTCGATAGCGTTTGGCTCCGCCTCGTCTACCG
>JAVJHY011532586.1:0-53796 GCA_035593235.1 Phascolosoma agassizii | reverse complement strand
ATCCATTTCCTTTACGACAAGCAATGCGTCAGCGGTAACGTCAACCGGCGTGTGCATCGCTGCTCTGCTAAATATACCAGCCGTTTTGTCAGCCAAAAACTCCGCCAGTTGCCCGGCCTGATCTTCTTGTAATGGAGTTGAGATTATCAGTGCGCGCTTGGCGTTCAATCGTGACAGTTCGCCCGGCAGGTGACGGATTGTGTCGACGCCGAATATGACGCGCGCATCAGGTGAATTTTGAACCAGCGGATCCACTTCGTGCGTTCTTGCCATTATCAGGTAAATCGATATCGTTTGAGACGCGAGATCAGGAAGCTACCAACAACCAGGAAGATCATAGAGAGTTTTATGCCAACGGAATAATCTCCATAATTGTCATACGCATATCCCATTACAGCCGGCCCGAGGCCAGTTCCGATACTGAACGTTGCGATATGTAGTCCATAAATTGCGCCAAACCGCTTTAGCCCGAAGTAACGTGTGATCAGAAACGGGATGACATCGAATTCAGCACCCATGCCGATGCCGAACAACAGTACCGGAGCAAACGCCCAATTCGGATTTACGCCCGAGAGAAAGAATGTATAAGCGAGCAACGGCCCGACCAGAAATGCGATGGCGACAAATGGTGCGTGAAAAATGTCGAGGAGGTACCCACCGATTGCCCTGCCAATCGTTACACCTATCCCCATCACGCCCGCATAGAGCGCTGCTCGTTCAGGTGTGAGTCCCGCATCGGCTAGCAGAGGAGGGAGGTGAACCAGCCCGCCTGAATTACCCATCGCAACAATCAGGAAGCCGATCGCAAGCAGCCAGAATTCTCTGGTACGAATTGCTTCAGGTACGGTGAAGCCGGGTTCAACAGTCTTGTCATCCTGTTGAGATTCCGCTGCCGCCTTGTCCGGCGCGGATTCATCCGCAGCGGGCCGATCTCTGAGCAGCAAGAACAGCAAAGGGAATGTCACAATAAAAACAATACCCGCCAGGTAAAGATATGCGCCTTGCCAGCCGAACTTGCTGATTAACGACTGGCTGAGGACGGGCATGACTGCGCCACCCAGCCCGATGCCGATCAGGGCGAGGCCCAGCGCCATTCCGCGGCGCTTGTCGAACCACGTGGCGATGATTCTCGTATACGTGATCGGTCCGGTTCCCGCGCCAAGAAGCACCATCAAAACCGACGCGATATACAGATGCAGCACAGTTTGCACGAACGAGAAACCGACCAGAACGGCCGATAACGCGATTACTCCAATAAGGATCATGCGGCGCGATCCATATTTGTCGCTGAGTATTCCAATGACAGGGCCAGCAAACAGATTGCCAATCAGCCCAAAGGTCAACGCCAGTGATATTGCCCCTCGACCGACTCCCAGCCCGGCGGAAAGCGGCTCAATGAATACGCCAAAATTGTAAATCAGAAATGTTGGCGCGCTGAGCGCCATGCCAACAGCACAGGCGAATATGATTAACCCGCGGTAGGTCATTGAATTCGAGTCTGGTTGCAATGGATTCCCTTCTTGCGTGTATTCGGATTATTCTTAGGGGAACAGGCCTGGTCGACGCTAACCAGCGCGCACGATCATGTCAACAACCGTGAAACCCGGAATGCGTGTCCGGACTCACTTTGTCGCGGAAATCAGGGATACCGATATGTGCCACCAGGACAAGATAAGACACTTCGGCGAAATCGCGAATCACGAGTCGTTTTCGGCCGAGATCGACGGCCTCGCATTTCCTGGTGATGATTCGGGAAGGACGATCGCAGTACTTCCCGATATTTACGGTATGACTGATTTCTACAAAGGCTATGCCTCTTATCTTCGCAGCTTCGGTGGCAGAATATTTTTGACAAATCCCTGGAGTGAGTTTGGCGAGCTTGCTGAGCCGACTCGCGAGGCTGCTTACGAACGGCGCCATCTCCTGAAAGACAATCAACACTGTAATCAGTTGGAGGCATTTCTGGAGCGAGAAACGGTGGATGCGGTCGTCGGGTTTTGTATCGGTGGAAATTTTGCGTTTGAATTGGCAAGGCGCGGCTACAAAGGAGACATCATTGCCATCTATCCATTGCCCTGGGGCATGGCGAACCAGGATGAAATTCAACCCGCCTTCGAGTACATGGCGTCGCTTTCAACGCCGGTTACCATTCTCATGGGCGCGGCGGATCACCTCGCGGGTCCCGACAATATCGACAAAATGAGAAACATTGTGTCGGGAAACGAGCACCTGACAATGCATCTCTATAAGGGGTCGAATCATGGATTTTTCACAGACGTTGATGGCGGAGATGAAAATCTCAAAACGAACGCTCGTAACGGAATCGATACGGCTACGCAGATTCTTTTCTGACAGAACCGGGTTCGCTACAGGTCGATCGTAATCTGACCGTCCGCCTTTTCCGCTCGCGAACAACACAACGTCAACCTGGACTTTCTTTGTTCCTTGCTAAGCACGTAGTCGCGGTGCTCGACCTCTCCGCTTGAGTATGTCGCCAGGCACGTGCCGCAGAGTCCGTCCGAACACTTCACATCAATCGGGAACCCGGCACCGATCAATATGTCCGCCGCCGACTTGTCGGCAGGGATCTCAATGCTGGTTCCGGATTTCGCGAGTTCCAGCGAGAAGGTGTGGTTTTCGTACTCGATGTCGCCAGGGACCGTAAAGTATTCCCTGTGCAGGCACTCCTCAGGCCAGCCCTGTTGCATGGCCGACTCGAAAACAGCATCCATAAATGCAGACGGGCCACAGGTATACAGGTGGTCACCGGATTGAAAATCTCCGAGCACATCAGCCATGTTCAGTCGGTTTTCGTCGCTGAAATGGAAATGAACCCGCTTGCGCCAGGGCACCGCCGAGAGTTCGTCGATGAATCCGGCACCCGCCCTGGTCCTGGCTTTGTAATAGAACTCGAATGGCTGTTCTTGCTGATGTAATTGGTGTGCCATGGCCATCAACGGCGTGACACCAATGCCACCAGCGAGAAACAGGCTTCGACCGGAATTGGCCGCTAACTGAAAGTGATTCCTCGGGCGCGAGATCATGACGGGCCGGCCCGATCTTAAGCGCTGGTGAATCCGGAGCGAGCCGCCGGTGCCCTCATTTTCACACAGAACGCCAACAACATATTTCGAGTTGTCATTCGGATCACCGCACAAACTGTACTGGCGTACAAACTGCGGCGCGGTTATCAGGTCAATATGGGCCCCCGCAGAAAAAGGGGGTAACGGAGTTCCGGTCATCGACTGCAATTCGAGTCTCGATATCATGCCATCATTCGACACCACGGTTTTCTCCTTTACCATCACCGGGAAAACCGGTGGTGGTCCTTCGGGTGCTACATAGGGCGGTACGAGATTGTCAGTATCGCCATTGGCAAGCCGCTTTTTGTAGTCTGCGGGAGTTTGTAGTGCGTTGAATGCCTGGATGCCGGCCTCACGATCAATTGGTTGAGGTTCCATGTATGGCGTTGGCGCGATACTTGCCGGATAGCAGGCAAACGTCTGTTCTTCAGCAACCAGCTTCAGCTTCGTTTGCAACTCGCGCCGGTTTACATTGCTTGCCAGGACCGCAGGCCGACCGGTACCACCATCAAGATCCCACCACCATTTTTTGACGGGATTAATCCGGCCATTGCCCAGCCAGTCGTCAATTCGTGTGAGCAGAGGCGCGGTCGATGGAAAGCGGGTGGCGAGAAAACGATACGGCGCCTCTTTGAAAATGCCTTCAAGATTCCACGGACACGTTTTCATGCAACGTCCACACATGGAGCCTGCGCTGTTGGTCATGCGATAACGCGTGCATTTTTCGGCATCAGAACGCCAGATTTCGTAGCCATTGAACATGACTTTATCGCCAGCGGGAATAGCACCGGACGGGCACTCGCGAGCGCACTTGTTGCAGCTGCCGCAGAATTTCTGCAGGCCGAAATCAATCGGCTTATCAACCGTCATCGGCAACTTTGTTGTAATCACTCCACACTTCAGTCGCGGACCCAGAAACGGATTCATGACGACGTCGCCGATTCGACTGACTTCACCCAATCCGGCCAGCAGAACCAATGGGGGTTGAATGACATCGCCGTCTGCTGCTGTATGGTTGGTTGAGGCGAACCCGAGCCGACGTAAATGCAGCGTAACGACTCCATTGAGCAATGATCCACGGAGATAGGCCCGCATACTCTGCGCGGCTGAAAGCCAGTCGTCACCACTGGCGCCCTCCATTGTTTCATGGCCCTGATCGACCAAAGTCGTGATTGCGTATTGGTGCGGTGGGTCGACTGGTCGACCATCAGTGCCGTGGGAGTACCAAACCCAGTCAGGCGCTTCCGAGATTCCCACCAGGTCGGCACCCAGAAAATACAGGGTTGCCTTAATTACTGCGGAATTGGAATCGGGATTTTCAAAGCCTTCAGCTTGCTGTTCGCCGGGCTCATCGCGCTGCAGGAGTGAATAGAGTTGCAGAAGGCCAGCGAGGGCGCTACCAACCGGATTTTTCGTGACGATCGCGCCGTCGATACTCGCGTCACGCGGGCCTTTGCCAAGATCGCCATTGAACGACCTCTGGAAGAAATCAGCACGTTTCGGTACGCGCGGAATTCTCCCGGCGTCGATAAATGTGGTTGGTTCGTCAACAGTCTTGATTTTTTCAACGGGAAACGGACTGTTTTTGAATGCACGTTTGGAGAATGGCAGGTAGTTGAACGCATTCTTGTGCGAAGCAGTGCCAAGCCACCATGTCGGACCTTTGCTGCGAATTCGATTGGCTATTCCCTGTTTTGCCAGAGGCAGATCAGCCTTCAGATCCATTGTCGTCGTTATTACCGTAAGACCAAATCGATCGTCAATGAATGGATTGACAAGTGATTGATCGTCGACCGACGCAATGCCGGCAGCAATCGCCGCCTCTCTGAGGTCTATGTCCGCACTGGTCGCCGTATGGGTCCGGGCTTCATAGCCAAGCGTTCTGATGTAACTTGCCATAGCAACCGCGACTTCGGCACCACGCAGTGCAGATCTGTGCTGCTGCAGGCCCTGAATCCAATCCGCTCCTGGCTCGTCGATTGCGGGGTCGCGTGGATACTCAATCGCCACAACAATTGCATGCCGATGATGATCAATTTCTTTTCGTGTCGCGGACTGCGCCATGCCAATCCGACCCAAAGACATTTCCACTGCGGGCGGCGTCGGGCGTTGCGCGGCCATGTCACATTTTTGGAACCATTCCTGTATCCGCGGGTGCGCAAATGGGGCAGGAAGCCACATCGAATCTGTCACATCACATACGCCGGCGAAACTGGCATCGAGAAAATATGCGAATGATTTCAGATTGTTCGCGCGCTGAACGGGACAGTCTGGAATTTCGCCGAATTGTGGGTTTACCGGACCATCACGCACCGCGTCGAGCAGCGACAGGTAATCATCCATGGCATAAACAATGGATGTTTCGTCTTCTGGTGCCATGTTGAGCGGCGCCAGCGGCGGGAAGCCCTGCATTGAATCGGCGGGCACAGATTGCAGCCTGGCGAGCGTTTCCATGGGATAAGGGCCCAGGTGAACCGGTCGATTACGGTATGAAAACAACTTCATGCTCGAATACCTGTCATGTAATGCGATCCCTGAACTTCTCACGCTGATACTATATTGGCATATTTCAGCGAGTCTATTTGACCTCCGCACAATTGTTACAGAATAAGAGACAGGCCGATTTATGCCGAAAGATAACAATCCGTATAGCACCGTCTTTGACCCGGAGTACTGGGGGAGCCACGGTGCACCACACGATGTCTTCACAGCGCTGCGTCGGGACGATCCAATCTATTGGTATGAGAGCGAAAACGACGACCCCGCCTGGCTGCTAACCAGGTATGCAGATGTCGAATTGGTTGGTAGAAATTCGAAGTTGTTTCTGAGTGGGCCACGAACCGTGTTTCACAACCCCAAAGGATTCAAGTCACCGCTGATCGGGCTACCGCAACTCGATGCACCTCAACATACGTTGCATCGACGCGCGATGCAGAGTTGGTTCACGCCGAACGCGATTCACGGATTGGAAGGCAGGCTTGCAGAGATTGCGAAGGATATCGTCGACCGAATGGCAGCATCTGACTCTTGTGAGTTTTGCAGTGAGGTCGGTGCGGTCCTCCCTTTAAAGATGATCTGCGAATTTCTCGGTATACCG
Organism: Phascolosoma agassizii; assembly: GCA_035593235.1. NCBI lineage: Eukaryota > Metazoa > Annelida > Sipuncula > Phascolosomatiformes > Phascolosomatidae > Phascolosoma > Phascolosoma agassizii. The sequence goes on along the minus strand of JAVJHY011532586.1, from coordinate 47,616 downwards.
GAGGAAGAAGAGACGGTTGTCTGGCAACTGACGCAGGATGTGTTCTCTGTCGCTGATCCGGATATGGCAAGGGCAGCCAGTGCACAGGAGGGTGTTCGCAACGCAATGGCGTTCTGTGCCGACATCGGACGGTCGCGACAGGCAACTCCAACAGAAGACTTTGCCAGCACGATTGCCAATGCGGATATCGATGGAGAACGCATGACCATTCAGGAAATTGCGTCGCACCTGATGATCATGATTTCTGCCGGCCATGACACGACGGCCAGTGCTATTAATGGTGGAATGCTGGCATTGATAAAGCATCCTGAGCAGTTTGCCAAATTGAAAGCTCAACCGGAGTTGACGGAGTCAGCGGTGAACGAGATGTTGCGGTACGTCACACCAACTACCAGTTTCGTCAGGACAGCGGTCGAAGATACCGAAATCGGTGGTGTGAAAATTGCCGCTGGCGACGATCTGTGTATTCATTTTAGTGCGGCCAACCGCGACGAAGAAGTGTTTGAGAATGCGCAGGCTTTTGATATAGCGCGAAAGCCAAATCGTCACCTTGCTTTTGGGACCGGGCCACATGCTTGCATCGGGCAGCTGCTGGCGAGAATCGAGATGAAGGCGCTGTTTGCTGAACTAATACCGAGGCTGGAGCAGGTACAATTGGATGGTGAGCCAGAGCACATCAGGGCGTTTTGGGTGACCGGGCTGAAAACATTGCCAATCAGATACCAAATTCCCCGTTAAGCCTGATGTTCTGCAATTCAGTCAGCCGAGATTCGAAATGACCAATAATAAGAAATCCGTACCGATTGTCAGCACTGCGAGCAAGGTGAGCGACAATCCGAAATACGTTCCGGACCGAGATCATCCGATGAGTATTGCCGGCGATTTCGCGATAGCCGTTGTCGGTGACATCGTACAAACGCGCGCGATTACACAGCTTGATGATGATGGGATTCGCGCCGCTCTGGAACCCGTACATAATTCCGACTTTGCCGTTGGCAACCTCGAGCAGGCGATTGGCGATTGGCGCACGTTCGATGGGCATCATTACGGTGTTGGCGCCTTCATGATCATGGCGCATCCGTCGATTGCAGACGATCTTGCAGCGATGGGCTTTGGCATTCTTAGTCGCGCCAACAACCGCCTTTCAGACTATGGGGCGGAAGGGAACCGCGCAACGGACAGTCACTTGCGCCGCGTCGGTATTCAACCGGTTGGTTTCGGCGAACATTTGTCCGAGGCCCGTGCCCCGGTTTACGTCGATACTGAAAAAGGGAGAATCGCGGCGATCGGTGTCACCAGCAGTTTCCAGCCCGGAGGCGAAAAAGCTTTTTCGGCGGCTGCACGGATTGGTACCTCGAAAGGGCGACCAGGCGTTAACAGTTTGCACGTCAGCCGCACAATTACTCTGCCGCCAAAGGCGTGGGCCCTGTTGAGTGAGTTGGTACGCGAGGCAAACTATGCGTTTCCTCTGAACTACGCGATCCAGGGCGGTGTGACGGCCTACGAAGATCGAATCCAGATTTTGCATAACACCTACGTTCCCGGCGAAAAGGCGAAATACCATTACGTCGCAGATCGGGAGGAAACGAATATTCTGATGAAAGACGTTCGAAACGCAGCGGCGTATTCGAATTTCACAATTTTCACGATTCACAGTCATCAATGGAATATTGATCCTGCAGATCCGCTGGGTGGGTTTCACGGTGAAACCAATGAACCGCCGAATTTCCTTGAGGACCTGGGTCGCGAGGCTATCGACAATGGAGCCGACATGTTCTGCGCGCATGGGCCATTCGATTTTCGGGCAATCGAAATTTACAAAGGTAAGCCAATTTTTTACGGGCTTGGTTCCTTCATCCGTCAACCCTATCAGCAGGAATATGTGCCCTGGGAAACCTATAGTTCACACACATTCGTTGGCCGACAATATAAATCCGTGAACCCGATAGATACGACCATCCCGGATGCTGAATTTCTGACCACTCGCACCGGCAGACACCCTGCACGATATTTCAAGGGTGCGTCAGTCCGGTGTGAATACAAAGATTCGGTGCTGCATCGATTGACTATTCATCCGGTCGATCTTGGCATCGACGGGCCATTATCGGACCTCGGGACACCGAGAAAAGCGGACAGCGAACTTGCTGAAGAGATTCTTAAGTCTATCGCTGTGCATTCCGAACGCTATGGGACAAAAGTGAAGATTTCTAATGGGACTGGTGTCATTGAGGTGAGGTCGTGACTACAAAAGGTGAAGTTCAATTGTGTCCCGAGATGGTCGAAGGCCCCTTTTACGCAAATGGCGGCGCGAGGCGATCAGATATTCGGGAAGGGCAGCCGGGCCAGAAACTGGACATGATCATTACGATTGTCGATGTTGCAGACGCAACACCGTTGCCGGGCGTCGACGTCGATTTCTGGCATTGCAATGCCACCGGGCACTACAGCGGCTATGACGTCGACCCAGACGAGTTGCCGGAGAATATCAGTAATGGTCAGAAACCGACCAACGACGATACTTTTCTGCGTGGACGCCAGACAACCGATGCCGCCGGGCAAGTTACTTTTCAGACGATTTACCCCGGTTGGTATACGTTACGAACGCCACATATTCATTTAAAAAGTTTTGAGGGCGACAACTGTAATACGACGACGCAATTGTATCTGCCGGAGAATCTCAATCAGGACCTTTACGGTACGTCGGACTATGCACGGAATGCCGAGCAAGATACGTTCAACAAAACCGATCCGGTGATTGCCAGCAGCGCAGGGGACATTGAGTCACTGTGGGTTGAAGTGGATACCGGTCCTGAGGTCTATGTTGGAACGGCGACGCTGGCAATCGTCCCCGGCAATATTAATGACCTCATCATCGTGCCACCCGGCCGGATCCCGCCCAAAGGGGGCAGGGTGCACGACAAGCCTACGAAATAGACGGTAGGCTGATCACAGGCCTTTGCCTTGCACACTGCCAACGAGTGGAGTGGTTTCCATATCGTAGACGGCACAAATAACTTCTCGATCGTCCTGTTTCCAGCTCTGCATGGTTGGATATAGCGTAATGATGTCCAGCGCGGACGATGCATAATCCCGGCCGACAAATGAATCAAACCTTTCAACACAGGAGTTATGTGCAATCTCCGCCATAACATCTTCGCTTTCCGGGTATGACGAAATAGTTACGTCAAATACAGCATAAGCTTCGTTGTCGTGGGGTTCGCCGCACGGTACGCCCGGGACGCTGGACACTTCATCGCTAAAGTTTGTGGCGTAGTCATCAAAGCAATCTCCCACCTGGACATTAAATGCATCGACGGTTCCCTCACCGATAATCGCGCCACTACCATCGCGATCGGCATCCGTTACGGCACCATAAACCGTGAATCCCAATGCGGCTGCTATATAAAAGGCCCAATTCTTCATAACTCCTCCCACGCGCATTTGCAGCGTTACAGATTCACCTGATTCTGACCGATAGTTGATGTGAAACAAGGACATGCGTCTCGATTAGGGATTCCCATTCTGCGTTCAGATTGACCAGACTGTGATGTCTACGTTGATTCGACTATGCTCAGCGTGTGGCGCACGGCGATTTTCGTGGGCCAAGAATCAATCGAAATCGCGAGGTAAAATATATGAAAATCGCATTGCTATGTTTGAGTCTGCTCGTCGCGGTCGCAGCCGACGCTCAGGATATTCAACGAATTAACCCGCAGGGGATGACGCAGCCTACTGGTTACAACCATGTAGTTCGACGCGGCGATTTCCTGTTCCTGGCAGGGCAGGTCGCGACGGATGCAGATGGGAATGTCATTGGCGCAGGTGATATGAATGCGCAGGTGAGACAAGTGCTGGAGAATATGAAGACGGTGCTTGCCAGCCAGCGAGCGGATTTTTCCGATGTTGTCAAGATTACAATTTACACGACAGACATAGATGCCTATCTTCAAACGGGAGAAATTCGCCAGGAATACTGGCAGGGAATCGCACCGGCGAGCACCCTGGTGCAGATCGAAAGACTTGCGCGACCGGTCTTTCTTGTGGAAATCGAGGCGACGGCTATCGTTCCACGGTAATTTGGACGACAATACGCATGGCGCAATGCAAAATTGAATTCATAGCAAAATAAACAAAGGAAAATGTATGGCAACTTACGAATGTGACAAATGTGGAATGAGCGTTAACGCAACCTGCGGCAAATGTGATGCGCCGCTGGAAAACGATTCGCTCGAGTTGCCTGATGGTAAAGTCGTCCAGATTTCAAAATGTCCTAACGAACACGGCAAGATCAAGTCGCCAATGTGTTGCGGTCAGGACATGAGTTGTTCGGTCGCGTAGCAGGTCACGACTGCAGCTACACACTGGCAACCGATAAGCAAAAAGTCCTGACACGCTAGTTCAGGTCAACATCCTCGCCAACAACAACGATCTGAAACTCTTCAGGTCGAACATATTTGATTGCCGCTTCGAGGACATCATCAATGGTTACGTTCAGGATGCGGTCCCGGTAAGACGCTGAATGATCGTGGTTGCCATATCGCAGTTGCTCAATGGCAAATGATCGGGCGATAGCATTGCCATCGTTGTATTGAATTTCGAAGGTTCCGTCGGCCAGCGCATTCTGGGCAATGAGCAGGTCCTCCTCGGACACCTTTTCCGCACGTATCCGATGAATTTCCTCTACCACATTGTCGTACAGCTGTTTCAGGACATCATGTCGGCTGTAGGTACGAAAGGAGTAGTTGCCCGGTCCGTCCCAGTGCTCTTCAATAAAGCCACTGGCATCATTCGTCAGGCCATAGCGATCGCGTGTGTTGATAAAAAGACGTGTCCAAAAGTGCCCGCCACCAAGAATGTAGTTCATGATCTCAAGCGGGGCCTGCTCCTCCAGCGGCACCTGAGGTAGAGAATGACCGATAACCAACCACGTTTGAAACTTGTCGGCGGCGAAATGCTGCATGTTACCGCTACTATTCTTGAGCGTTGCCACGTTCTGTCGTTCGGGTAGCGCTTGTGGCGCCCAGTCTGCAAACCGATTCCGCAATGAATCTTTGATCACGTCTTCATCAATATCGCCCGATACAGCGATCGTCATGTTATTCGGGGTGAAATAGGATTGATGGAATTGACTTATATCGGCGGGACTCAATGCAGCGAAATCACTTTCTGATAAATCATGCGCGTACGGACTCTCTGCGTAGATGTTGTCACGAAACTTGTCGACGGCGACATTCAGGGACCCGTTAATCAGCACGCCTTTGTCGTCGACTGCCGGTTCTCCCAGCGCCAATTTTCTGGCGCCCTCGATGTTGTCTTGTCGAATGACTGGCGAAGCAAGTTTGTCCGCGAACAGGTTCAAAGCCTCTCCCAGGTCTTCAGTGGGTACATTGAGCGTGATTTCAGTCCATTCATCATGCATGACGACTGAGAATCGAGCTGTCATACGTTTCAATGAATCCTTGAATTCTTCTGCGGACATGTCGCCGGATCCGGATTTCTGCAGTGAATGAAGCAGCGCCTCGGCCGCCCCGTCTTTAGCACCGTCCATTTTTCCCGCCCGGATGAATGCGCTGAGTGTTACTAATGGCACCTGATCTGCTGTTGCGACGTATGCGGTTAGTCCGTTGTCGAGATTTAGCTGAAACTGAGTCGGGTCCGGGCGGTTGAATTTGCTGGCGGGAATGTCCATGCCACGTGGGTGTGTCAGGTCCTGCGGTGACGCAGAAACCGCAACAAACATGAAGATTACGGTAACGCCAATTCTGTATGAAACGCTCCTCATTGGACCATCTCCCGAGGAATGACGACGCCTGTCGAGCGGTTATCGGCAATGAAGTATTGACTCGCCAATCGTTTAATATCTTTTGCGCTGGTTCGATCGCGTGCTTCCAGGTATGGTTTGAGCGTCCTCCAGCTGTCCATTACCTGGAAATGACCAATCTGAAAATTGAGCCGGTTGGGGTCAGCGACAGTACGATACCAATCGGTTCGCAGTGTCTTCTGGGCGATGCGCAATTCGTCGAGACTAATTTCTTCACCGGCGAGCAGCTTCAGGGCAGATAGTGCCGCACTCTCCGCCTGGTCCAGTCGCTCTGCGCTCCCGTACACGATTTCCACGTTCAAAGATGCGGGAAGGCCGAAATTGCTGGTGTGTACGATCCGCGTGTCAGCGCTGACGGCTCCACCAATTTCTTCCAGCTCAAGAGTCTTTTGTAACCTGTTCCTGACCACTTCTCTTAACACATCAAAATGCGGACGATCAGGATGGCCGACACCCGGTATCTGGAAGCGAAATTCGATGCGTGGGCTAAGTTTGTCATCTCTGAAAACAAGACGTTTTTCACCTGAAGGCGGTGGCTCCTGCCCGTAGTAACGCATGGGTTCCGGAGCGCGTTTCATGTGGCCGAAATATTTGTCTACTTTCGGAATCATTTCGTCCAGCGTAATGCCCCCAATGAATATGAGCGTGCTGTTGTTCGGGACAAAGTAGGTTTCATAGAGATCTCTTTGCCATTGTCGCGTGTAATTTGCGAAATCCGTCAAATATCCCTCGGGAATGAAGACATTAGACGTTCGGCCAACAAGGCCTTCCATCGCTTCGTCAAAGCGGGTTCCCAGCCCATTGAGAGAACTGTAGCGTTGCTCAAGCAGGATCATTCGTTCAGCATCAAATTTTCTGAAGATGCTGTTTTCCATACGATCGGACTCAATTCGTAGAAAGATATCAACGCGATTAGCCGGCAAATCTATATCGAAGTGCATGTATTCCTGTTCGGTCGATGCGGTCAGTCGTGTTCCACCGTTGGCCTGGTACCACTTCATCGTGACGCCTTCGATCGCGAATCTGGCAGCAACCTGATCTTCGAGCTCATCGATTCGCGCCTGCAGACGCTCGATTTCAGGCGTCGTGCTGGCGTGCTGGTAATCATGAAATACGCCACGTTGACGAAGATCGTTACGTGCACGATTGAGCTCTTCAATCAACGCTCGCTCAGTTGCATTGATTTCGTCGATCAGTGGCTTTTCGGCTTCCCAGTTTTTGGTGCCGAGAGTTTTGGTGCCCTTGAACATCAGATGTTCCAGGAAATGCGCGGCACCGTATTCACCGGACCGCTCATTTAACGCTCCCATGTCGGTGAATATCTTTGCAGTTACCCGGGTGTCTTCTGCTCGCTCAATCACCAGAAGGCGGAGTCCGTTGTCAAATATGTGTTCTTTTATTGGCAGGTCGTACTCGAATTCCTGTGCCCCGACACTCATCACAATGAATGTCGCGGCCAGGATTAGCGTGCGGAATAGTGGCAACAATATTCTTCCCTCGTTTTTCATTAGTTGGTCAGCGCGTTGAAAAATAGTTTAAACGTTCCATAAGTCTGTGCACGATGTTGCGGCCGAAACCCATAGAGAATGACATGGCCGTCGCCGATCTGTGCCGACACCATCGCCGATTTTTTCGCGAGGTGCTGTTCGCCAATCAACCAGCCGCTTTGTAGTACATCGCGCTCGACATAACGAGCGACGGTCGCGTAATTGTCGTTGGCTCTCGAGGGCAGAATTTCGAAAACCGGGTTTGACCAATGAAGTAGCAGTCCCGATTCGGGCATGCCGTAGCCAAGCGGATTAGAGTTGTCGAAATTTACGCGCAAAGTAGAACCTGGGCTGAAGAACTCTTGCCGATCGATGCCATCAACCACGTTCCTTACCCGCAGGTCGAAAGTTTCAATGGCATAGGCGCTGGCATCTCCCAGCGCAACCACTGTGCCGCCGTTTTCGACGAATTCTTGCAGAGCCTCTGCGCCTTCGTCACCGAGGCCCGACAGGTATTGAGGCGGATAGTTTGTCGGTGGCCGACCCGGAGGGGCTTCTGCTGTATCGCCGCTAATCATTGCCGGTGAATCATGCGGTAGAACTATCACGTCGTAGCGACTTGCCAGTCGGCCCCTGGTGATATCATCGTCGTGCAGTGTTGTATACGGAAAATCGAATTGTTCCAGCACGAAACGAGTCCAGCCTTCGTCCATGCTGCCGCCGCGATATCGCTGGTACATGCCAATTCGCTTCCGCTCGATGTCACGAACACTGTTGCTCGGCACTGCCGCCAATGCGGTGAAGTCCACGCCCGTGTGATCGGCCACGCCTGCGATCGATTGATGTGCCGAAACGATGAAATCGCCTCGATGCACGCCTGTCGCCTCGTTGTCTGCGCGGCGCACGGAAGCACCCTCATTGAGCAACAAATTTACGGCTTTGAAACTGGCATTGAGCCTGCCGTCGATGACATAGTCGTCTGCATCTGCGGATACGGCGCCAGCCGTCGAAACCGCATCCATGACTCGTGTTGCACCGTTAATCGCTGTGTCAACCGCATCAACGCGAACGCCCATGAATTCCGCCATCGTGTGCGTTGACGTGTCGTAAGGTCTCAGTGGCGTGTTGTCGCGTGAACGAGTCCAGGTGTTGTCGGGATAATTTGTTTGTCCCAGGAGATTACGCACCAGGCCCATTTTCGGTTGCGCAAGCGACACGACGTAAGAACCGGGTTGGTATATTTTTCCTTCTACCTGGAGTGTGTCGTCGAGGCGCTGAATCTCGATGTCCGATTGCAATAAGGTATCGATCATTTTTTTCGTCGTCACCGAATCATGCTGGTCGGCCGGGATTACGTAAGCCTTCGGCGATCCTTCAGCGCCTCGTGCAGTTTGTCTTTTCGCTTTCAGGTAACCGTTCCACAGGACAGTTTCCTTGTTGCGGGCGGCGAGGTCCTGAATGGCCCATGCCGCGACTTTCTGTTGTTGTACGATATCCCGCAGGCGCCACCAGCCGCCCGGCCATGGATTTGGCATGTTTGATTGGGCGCCGTATTCCGGCAAGCCGCGAGCGCCACCCTGCAACTGATCGGGATGCACAAACAAAGGTGTCGCGAGACTTGCGCTGGCGGACTCCGTTAACATGCCGGCCATATTGTGCAGTGGAGTGATCCAGTGCCAGCCGAAATGACCCCAGCCGGGATATACGCCCGCATTGATCACGCCGGAGCGGCCATCCTCTTCAAGCTTGTAGGCGACATGGGCGCCGTACCATGAAATTTCACGCCACATCAGTGGATCAGCATAGGGTCGAATCGGTTCACTGTAAGGAGGCACGTAAAAACGTGCGCCGTAACTGCCCATCTGATGGTGATCGACATAGGCCTGCGGCTTCCAGTCCCTGTACAAAATTTTCGCGGTGTACTGCGCTTCAACCATGTTCAGGTAATCGGCGTCCCGATTGTTATCGTGGCCTACATATTTGTGATAAAGCCACGGCAGACCAACCCCTTCGAATTCGCTTCCTTTGTTCTCGTAATACCAGTCGGTAACCATGATCTGGCCATCGGGATTGAAATTGGGAAACATCAGCATGACGGTGTTATCGAGCATTCGCTGTGTTTCGCTGTCATCTCGCGTGACAAGGTCATAAACGAGTTCGGGCGGCGTTTGTGCACCCGCGACTTCAGTGGAATGCAAGCCGAAAGACTGACTGACCACTGCAACGCCCTCGTCGATGAGTCGGCGAACTTCGTCTTCCGGTGCCGTCGGGTCCTGAATACGCAAATTGATCTGGCGCAGTCGCTCCAGCCGGTTCATGTTGTCCGGTGACGTAATAATAATGAGCAGGTACGGATAACCCTCTGTGGACGGACCGAGGTTCTGCACCTGGATACGATCACTTTGTTCATCGAGGTATTCGAAATACTCAACGATTCGGTCCCAGCGGGCTAACTCCCGGTCGGCGCCCATTTGAAAACCAAAGAACGATTCCGGCGTCTCGATTTCCTGCGCGGAGACGGTGCATGTCAGTAGCACAGTAAATACGAGTGACAGTAGTCTGGTTGTTTTCATAGCATCCCCCAAATGTTCTTTTTCATATTCTAACCGTCACCAGCGAGGCTTGCCGAGTGTCGTCTATAAATCACTGCGGATAGACCAAAGCTCGGGAAAAAACCGGTGATCCACCACCTTCCGCAACCAACCAACCCCGGATGAGCCGCCGGTGCCTGGCTTGAAGCCGAGAATACGTTCAACGCTGACAAAATGCCGCCAACGGTATTGAGAAATGAGGTCTGCGGCCTCCGTCAGGCTTTCGCCAAGCAGGTAAAGATCGTTGCTCGGGCTCGGATCCGCATAAACCTTGAGCCATGCCTGTTCGACACTCTTGTGCGCCTCGTAGGTCTCAGACCAGTCTCTGTCCAGGCACTCAGGGGCCAGGGCGTAGCCACGTCTTGCCAACAGTCTGATTACCTCGTCATAGAGACTTGGCGATTCGAGGTTTTGCTGCATCGCCGGATAAACGTGCGGCACGTTTTGATGTACAGCGCACATCTTCTGGGATTTGTTGCCAAGGATAAATTCGACATGGCGGTACATAAACGACTGCTGACCGGACGCAACATCCAGGTAATTGCGAAACTGATTGAACCCGTCGGTCGAGATTGTCGACAGCACTTCCCAGAAGCCGACGATAAGCCTGGTAATTTTCTTTGACCGGTCAAGGAGTACTATCGCATTGGGCAGATCGTCGTCCTGTATTCTCAGGCGGGCATTGTAAAGCTCGAAATATAGTGACTTGAACAACAGTTCTTTGGCTTGTCCCATCAGGATGAAGCACATTTCATCGTATCCGCCGGAGCGCGGATGCTGCAGACTCAGCAGGAGATCAACGCTTTCATAATCGATGTAGGGGTTGCTGGTTCCTTTGAACTCGGTGATTGGCATACCTGCGGTTTTAGCCACTTCTTCCTGGCGCGCTTTTTCTGATCCAACGCTCATCGGTCGTGGATGCGGTGAGCCATCAACGCCATCGATCTGTACGACGTCGGGAATTTCAAACTTGAAGCTCATTAAATTACTCCGTTTCTCTGACTGCTTGAACAATTTGGATGAGCCTGGCAACTTCTTTGCCTAACTCTGTTTTGGTATCGGCGAGATCAAGCACGACATCGAAGTGATTCCTGGACGGAACCTCGAGTGTCCTGATAGGTACGTCGTCTGCTAACAGCTTCGTTGCAAACGCACGGCTTTGTGTTTTGAAGTCACCTGGTTCGATGTCGCCCCAGGCAAGCAAAGTCAGCGGAAACTTGTTTGTGTCCAGACACATCGGGCTGCACTCGCGAGCAACAGGCGCGTTCATTTTCAAGTGAATATTGATAGAAGTGCCGATGACCGGCTCAAGTTCGAAAATGCCAGAAACGAGGACGAGGGCCGCTGGCAGAATCTCTCCGGATTGAGCGTCAGGAAACGCCGTCATTGCAGCCAGGTGCGCACCCGCCGAGCTACCTGTAACGACAACATGATCCGGGTCGTAAGCGAAATCGTCGGCTGCATCGTGTAGCCATCGAATTGCGCTTCGGCATTCGTCGATAATCTCGGGAATGCTGGCATCGGGCGCGAGTGTGTAGTCGATTGCAGCGAAGGCCATGCCCGCAGCGAGAAAACCAGGGGCGGCGAACAGGGACTCCCGTTTCGACAGTTCCTGCCAATAGCCGCCATGAATAAAGACGATGAGCGGGCAGCGCCGATCGCCGTCGCGCTTCTCCGGCATGACCAGGTCAATTGTGTTGGCCGGTTTGGGGCCGTAGCGACACTCAATAATATGCCCAATTGATTGTCGCGCCGCGTTACTACGTTCCTTGTATGCCGCCAGAAAAGGTTCGTAATTTCCGCCGATCGCAGAACTGGGTGAGTACTCCCGCTCACGATCTTCGCCAGTCATTTGCGGCCAGCGCAATTGACTGTCGCCCGCTATTGATGACTGGCCCCAGGCTGTCAGTTTGTCTTCAATTGGCATACCTAATTTCCGGCTGTAATGGACGACGGTGGTCAGGGCCTTAATCTTACTTGATTTTCAACATTACCGATCAGTAGCGCTGTATGAATTGAGATCACATTATTGGGCTATACTGAGCGTGTACCAATCTCCTGACTTCTAACCTTCTACTCGATAGACCAATTTCTTCAGGCAGGTGATATTCATGCAAAACCGATCGCGTCGTCTTTTCCCGCTCGTTGCAATTTTTGGCTCGCCAATCGCGTTCGCCGATGTCGGATTTTACGATGACGTTATGCCGCTTATCGATGCAAATTGCATTACCTGCCATGCGGATAACGGTGTTTCGTTCTCATTCGAAGATCCTGAAGTAACTTACGAGTTCAGGGCGGCGATTGCGCTGGCAGTCGAGAACAACTCCATGCCGCCGTGGCTTGCGGAGCCGGGACATCAGACTTATGCGGGCGATTATTCACTGACGGCGGAGCAAAAGAAACTGGTCGCAACATGGGCCGAAGCCGGCTTTCCGCGTGGCGAAGCCAGTTCGCAGGCAGCAGCGGTTGAGAAAGATCGCTCCTTCGACGCGGATTGGACTGTCGATATCCTGCAACAGGGACCGTATCTGCCAGATCAGGTCGACAAGGACGACTATCGATGTTTTATTGTTGACTGGCCATACGAGACCGACGTCTACGTGACGGGTTTTATGGCAGAACCGGGAAACACGCGAATTGCACACCACCTGGTCGCTCACATGGTTGGTCCCGAGTCGGTACAACTGCTGAAAACGTTGAGTGAAGAAGAAGAGGGGCAAGGTCACCAGTGTTTCGGTGGCCCGTTGCCCGATCGCATTGGTGACATTCAGGCACAAGTCGAAGAACGATTCCCGGGCGAATGGGAGCAGCTGGCGAATGACAATTATTGGCTGACCCACTGGGCACCCGGCATGTATGGCATGGAGTTTCCGCAAGATACCGGCATTCTGATGCGACCTGGCGCGGCGGTGGTAATACAGATGCACTACTACTCGGCGTTCGCGCCGGGCGAGTCCGATGTAGGCACGAAGATGCATTTTAAGGTGGCAGACAGTGTCGAGAAACCATCCTTTAATCACCCGCTGACAAGGAACCGCTGGCTTTTCGGCGAGAGAAACGGGTCGCTGCAGATTCCGCCTGGCGGGACCGAAACCTACGAGGTGAGTGAAGGATTTGACGGTCTGGCATCCTATGCTGCGGCTGTGCTGGATATTGATCGGGAAGAGGTCTCTGCGATCGAATTGCACGGTGCCAATGTACATATGCATGCTTTCGGAGCGTCGGGCAGCACGAGTCTCATTGATCGAAATGGTCGTAAAGAAACCTTGCTCAGCATTCCGGCGTGGGATCTCGCCTGGCAGCGCGACTTCATGTTTACTGAAGGAAAAATGATTTCTCAGGCAGATTTTGAACGCACTCAGCTGGTCGTCGAGTGCACGTTTCGCAATGACACCGATGGTATGGTTTATGGCGGTTACGGTTCTGATGATGAGATGTGTTTTAACTTTTCTTACATGTCCGTAATTCGTGGCGATGCTGAAGCGCCGGCGTCCAGCAATAAGTAACTCGTACTCGTGTGATTAGCTGGGGGTAGAGCTGATGATGAATACTAAACATTGCTTATTGTTGCTCGCAACAATGATGTTGTTTGGCGTGGTCAATGCCGATGCCGATAGCGTTTGGGATGATGTTGAACACGGCTACGCGGAAAACAACGGTGTCAAAATTCACTATGCAGCGATAGGTGAGGGACCCCCAGTAGTCATGATTCACGGATTTCCGGATTTCTGGTATTCGTGGCGGCACCAAATGGCGGGCCTGAAGGACCATTTTCGACTGATAGCGATCGATCAGCGTGGCTACAACCAGAGTGATCAGCCGCGAGGTGTCGAAAATTACGACATGAGTTTGCTCGTTGGCGATGTGGCTGCGGTCATTCGCGCGCAAGGTGAAGAGCCGGTGACGGTCGTTGGACATGACTGGGGTGGTGCCGTCGCATGGAATGTTGCGTTTTCACGACCGGACCTGGTTAGCAACCTCGTAATCCTCGATTTGCCGCATCCCAATGGCCTGGCTAACGCATGGGCGAACAACGCAGAGGCATTCGCAAACACAAATTATGCGCGCGTTTTTCGTGATGGTGAAGTAACGGACCCGGAAATATTTTTCGGGCGTCCAATGAATGCGCAAACAATTTCTGGCTGGGTCGCGGACGAAGAAGCTCGCAAGAAGTATGTGGATGCTTTCGAGCGGTCCAGCTTTTCGGCCATGCTGAATTACTACAAACAGAACTATCCGGACCTCTGGAGTCCGGATGGGACACAGGCATCACTCGCACAAGGCGACGTTCCGCAGGTTCAGGCACCCACACTAATGTTCCACGGCTTGCAGGATCAGGCACTGCATTCTGACGCACTCAATAATACCTGGGACTGGATCGATAACGATCTTACGATTGTCACCGCACCGAATGCAGGTCACTTCATACAACAAGATGCAGCGGAGCTCGTAACCACGACAATGAAGTGGTGGTTGTTTGCGCGAGTGCCTGACGCTGAGTAGGAAAGCTCAGGCAGGCCAGTTCTTAAGTTGATAACGCGTTTTCACCGACTTCAGTTGGCGGCCGGAATGCAACTGCAAGTATCACTGCAGCCAGTATCGAAATCGCCATCGGGATCATGAACATAGATCTGAAGTCGGTCACGCCATCCACCGTGTACACGGTCTGCAATAGCCACGGGCAAATGCTGTTCGCAATTAATGCGCCGACGCCAAGTATCATGACATTGAACAGGCCCTGGGCGCTGGAGCGCACATCTGACGGAAAATTCGCGTCAACAAATATGTATACGGTCGCAAAGAAAAATGCGTAACAAATACCGTGGACGAGATTCACGAGAACGATAAACAGCGTCGATTCCGGGAACCAGGCGAACACTGCGAAGCGAAAGGCATACCCCAAAACACCGACAATCATTGTTATGCGCCAGCCGAGTTTTTTTAGCACTGTGCCAAGCACGATCATCGTCAGGATTTCTGCGACCTGACCAATACTCATCACGGGCATGATCCAGTTTCCGGGAATGCCGACCGTATCGCTGCCGAAGAACACTGCCGCCCAGTTAAAAAAGGCATTGTGCACGAACGAATCGGCCAAGGTCACAATCCACAGAACCAGTATGAAGGGGTGTTTGAGCAGCTTCGCCGCCTCGAGCCAGGCGAGTTTGTCCATCGAATCACCGCGGGCCTTATTGGCAGGCGTATGTGGGAGCAACAGGCTGTACGCCGCCATCACCAGGCTGGCAATTCCGGCGACGCGAAATGTCCATGGCGTTGCGGCGCGTAATGCGTCCCCGGTCAGTCCGGAGCCTAGTGCCGTGCCGATCAAGTCAATGATGCCTTCCGGGTTAGCAGCGCGTACGGCGGCCCAGTCGACCAGGATGAATGCGAATGGCCAGGCAGCAAGTATCCAGCCAATGGTGCCACCCATACGAATCGGGCCAAACTCGGACGCAGGGTCCTTCATATGTGCAAATGCGATGGAATTCGTAATCGAGATGGTAGGTACGTAAAAAAGACAGTGGACCCACATAAGAATCAGGAACGGCCAGAACTCGGTCGTCATCGTCATACCGAACATCGACAGTCCGCCAATCAGGTGGCTGAACGACAGGAATTTTTCCGCGGCGAAATTCCGGTCCGCGAACTGGTTGCTGAAGAACAGGCCGATGATTGCTGCAACCGGGAATGCATTGAGAATCCACGACTGCTGCGATGGCGAATAGCCTAATGTTGGCAGGTAGCCGAAAATAAGCGGCAGCCACGCGCCCCAGATAAAAATCTGCAGCAACATCATCGTGAATAGTTTGCCGCGCGGCGTCCGGGTCGGCGCGATATCAAGGGCGTCAGCGCTCATAGTTATTCTTCCCCTGTTTAGCTAGACTCAATGGTATCTGCAATTTCAACAAGACGGATAATAAGATGAAAAACTTCTCCATTTCACGTCGACAGGTGTTGGGAAGCAGCGCTGCTCTGGGTCTTTCAACGTTAGTTGCGCCAACATTTTCTTTGGCCGCCGCCGGCGGCAACAAGCAGGTACCCGGTGTCCAACTGTATACGGTCCGTGCGTCAATGGCGACGGATGTACCGGGCACGCTGCGAGCGATTGCAGGTATTGGGTATCAGGAAGTTGAGTTTGCAGGATATTTTGATCAATCGCCGCAGCAGATTCGTGGTCTGCTCGACGATCTTGGTCTCAGTTCGCCGAGCGTGCATGTTGATGCGCCGGCAATGCGTGACGACCCCATGCCATTAATTGAAGCGGCGAACGTAGTCGGTCACGACTATTTGACCATCGCTTGGCTGAGTCCGGACGACCGGCAGAGAATTGATGATTACAAGCGCTGGGCAGAGGCTTTCAATCGTGCCGGCGAATTGTGCCGTGAAAACGGCGTGCGGCTCGCTTATCACAATCACGATTTCGAATTCATGCCGCTCGGTGGACAGGTTCCTTTCGATATTCTGCTCAATGAAATCGACGTGGAACTCATGGATCTGGAGATAGACATGTTCTGGGCACGCAAAGCCGAGAAAAATATTGTCGACATTTTGAATCAGGCGCCGGATCGATTCACGATGGCGCATATCAAGGATATGGACGAGCAGGGCAATATGACGGAAGTGGGCAGCGGCGTTATCGATTTCGCGAGCGTGCTCGAAAACGAAGCCGCTTCAGGACTTCGACACCTGTTTGTTGAGCACGACCAGCCAACTGATCCGTTCAAGTCTGTTGCAATGAGTCACCTGAGCCTGGCTTCGATACTGGATTAATTCAGTCTAGGCCGAGAATGCGGCGATTCCGATCCTTATCAGGTGCCGCACCGGCGAAATCATCGGCGGCCCTGTCCGTCAGACGGATCATATGGTCCGCAATGAACGGCGCACCTTCGGCGGCACCCTGGTCCGGGTGTTTCAGGCAGCATTCCCATTCTAGAACCGCCCAGCCGGGATAGTTGTATTGAGCAAACTTCGAAAAAATTGCGCGGAAGTCGATCTGACCATCGCCGGGTGAACGAAAGCGTCCCGGGCGTTCCTTCCAGTCCTGATATCCACCGTAGGCACCCGACTTCCCGGTCGGATTGAACTCGGCATCCTTCACATGAAACGCACGAATACGTTCGTGATAGAAATCAATGAACTGCAGATAGTCGAGTTGTTGCAACATGAAGTGGCTGGGATCGTAGAGAATATTGGCGCGAGGATGGTTGTCTACGGCTGCGAGGAAGCGTTCGAAAGTCACGCCATCATGCAGGTCTTCACCCGGATGTAATTCGAAACAGGCATCTACACCAGCATCTTCAAAGACGTCCAGCAGCGGTCGCCAGCGGCGCGCCAGTTCTGCAAAGCCCTCTTCGACAAGGCCGGCAGGTCGTTGTGGCCAGGCATAAAAAGTGTGCCAAAGCAGTGCACCTGAAAATGTTGCATGCGCCGACAGGCCAAGGTGGGCACTTGCTTTCGCTCCCATTGTGACTTGCTCTGCCGCCCATTCCGCTTTGGCCTTTTCATTGCCCCGAATTGATTCCGGTGCGAACACGTCGAACATGTCGCCATAGGCCGGGTGCGCTGCAACCAATTGACCTTGCAAATGCGTCGATAATTCCGAAATCTCGACCCCGGCATCGGCGCAGACGCCGGCGACCTCATCGCAGTAATCTTTACTCGTCGCAGCCAGTTCGAGATCAAACAGTCGAGCGTCCCAGGTCGGAATTTGTACGCCCTTGTAGCCCAACGATGCCGCCCATTTCGTCATGGCACCCAGCTTGTTACAGGGCGCTTCATCGCTCGCAAACTGGGCGAGGAAAATTGCAGGTCCTTTCATCGTCTTTCCTTAGCGATTTCGTGTTTGGTTTTTTCAGTCATTTTCTAACAGCCGGGTCCATGCCGACTGGTTGCGGCTGCTGTTAAGTGCGGCTCGAATGAATCGCATTGTTGCGACACCATCGCTGACCGACGCGCAGCCGGTGTCGTCATGATCCGGGTACTCACGTACAGCCCGAGCGAATCCTGCGTAAAGATTCGCGAAAGCTTCGATATAACCCTCCGGATGTCCGGCCGGTATGCGGCACACGGCAATGGCTGCAGCCGATAAATAGCCAGTGTTAGCACCAGGTCGCAATACCTGGCCCGGTTCATCGCGTTGCTCGATCGTCAGTCTATTGGGCTGTTCATGTGCCCAGGAAATACTGCCGGCGTCTCCGTAAATGTCAATTTGCAGCCCATTCACCGCACCGCTGCAGACCTGGCTGGCGGACAACAGGCCGGACGCGCCATTTGCGAGATGGAACATAGCAGCTCCATCGTCGTCAACTGCCCGCCCGGGAATAACCGTGCGTAACTCCGCAGCAACTTCGGTAATGCGGAGCCCTGTTGTGAATTCGACCAGGTTGAAAGCATGCGTGCCAATGTCCGCGAATGCGCCGGACTCACCCGTGCGTGCCGGGTCGCTGCGCCAGATTGCCTGCTTGCTGGATTTGGTATCTTCCGCGCGTGACAGCCAATCCTGCAGGTAACTAACCGTGACGCGACGAATGTCACCGATTTCTCCCGCCGCGATACGTTCGCGCGCCTCAATGACGAGCGGATATCCCGTGTAGGTGTGCGTCAGTGCGAACAGCAGTCCGCTTTCATTGACTGCAGTTTCGATGCGAAGTGCGTCTTCCAGGTTCCCTGCGAGGGGTTTGTCGCAGATAACGTGAAATCCTGCGGCCAGCGATGCGCACGATGCTTCCGCGTGCGAATCGTTTGGCGTCACAATTGACACGCACTGTATTCGCTCGTCTTGCGGGAGCCTGGCTTCCTTCTCAATCATCTCGGCGTACGTTCCGTATGAACGATCCGGCCTCAGGCCCAGCTCCACGCCAAAGGCTCTGGACGCATCAGCATCGCTGCTAAATGCGCCAGCGACCAGTTCAATGTCGCCGGCGATGTCGGCGGCTGTTCTGTGAACGGCGCCAATGAATGCGCCACTGCCGCCGCCGATCATTCCCATACGGATTTTTGCTGCCACGTCGTTCCTTATTGTTATGTCCTGATTCGTCGTAGCTTCAAACGACGATCTGATGAAAGTGTCTGACAGCCGATATTACCAGTGGTCGCAGAACCTCGCACAAGGAAGTCGACTGATGCGGGCAAATGACGCTGGATAGTACAAATAATGTCGGCTTGAACGTATGATCGGCTTAATCGTGCAAATGCACGCCTTCCGAGGTCATGTTCGTGGCAGAAGAAGAATACGATGCGATTGTGGTGGGTTCGGGTATTTCTGGCGGTTGGGCGGCAAAGGAACTCACCGAGAAAGGACTGCGCGTATTACTACTCGAGCGTGGCAAGAATGTTGAGCACATCAAGGATTACGTCAACGCGCGCAAGGGGCCCTGGGAATACGACCATCGTGGTGGGCGTACGAGGGCGATGGAGGAAGCCTATCCGGTTCTGAAACGCGACTATCCGCTCAACGAAAAAAACCTCGACTGGTGGGCTTCGGATAAAGATTCGCCCTATACCGAGGTCAAGCGATTCGACTGGTACCGCGGCTACCAGGTCGGTGGCCGTTCGCTGTTGTGGGGCCGGCACAGTTATCGATTGAGCGACTTTGACTTTGAAGCGAATGCCCGTGACGGCATCGCCGTTGACTGGCCGATCCGCTATGCCGACCTTGCCCCCTGGTACGACTATGTCGAGCGCCACGCAGGCATCTGCGGTTCGCACGAAAACATGCAGCAGCTGCCCGACGGCCAGTTTCAACCGGCAATGCCACTGAACTGCGGCGAGGAACTCATTGCGGATCGACTGAAAGGAGCGTTTAACGGTCAGCGTCGCATCATCCCGGGACGTGTCGCCAATCTTACGCAACCCCTGCCAGGTAGAAGCCCTTGTCAGCACCGCAATGCCTGCTGGCTTGGTTGTCCGTATGGTGCTGCTTTCAGTACGCAGTCATCGACGTTACCGGCAGCGATGGCAACCAATCGCTTGACGCTAAAGCCTTACGCCATCGTTACGGACGTAACCTATGATCGGGATCGCAAGCGTGCCACGGGCGTAAACGTAATCGATGCAGTTACCGAGAAAACCGTGGAGTACAAGGCGCCAATCATCTTTCTTTGTGCCTCGACACTGAATTCAGCGTGGATCCTGATGCGTTCGGCTACCGATGTCTGGCCAGGCGGTCTTGGTAGCAGCTCTGGTGAGCTCGGTCATAACCTGATGGACCATCATTTCCGGGTAGGTGCTTCAGGCAAGCTCAATGAATCGTCGCTCGATGATAAGTATTACACCGGCTCCAAACCGGTTGGATTTTACATCCCGCGCTATCGCAACTTGTTCGGTGACAAACGAGAGTATTTGCGTGGCTTTGGTTACCAGGGCAATGCCAGTCGCAGTGGCTGGCAGCGCGCCATTCGCGAACTCGGTGTCGGTGGCGATTTCAAAGATCTGATGTCGCAGCCTGGCGGTTGGGAGATCGGGGCAACTGCTTTTGGAGAAATGCTGCCCAGTCACGAAAACTCGATCGGCATTGACGAAACGAAGACGGACAAGTGGGGCTTGCCGGTTCTCAAGATCGACTGTGAGATCGGAGAAAATGAACACCTGATGCGTGTCGACATGATGAACGATATGGCTGAAACGCTGGAATCATCTGGCGTTCGTGATGTCGAGACCTATGACCGTGGCTATGCACCGGGTATGGGTATCCACGAGATGGGAACTGCGCGGATGGGTCGGGATCCGAAGACATCGGTCCTCAATGGCTGGAACCAGGTGTGGGATGCGCCGAACGTGTTCGTCACCGATGGCTCGGCCATGACGTCGGCCGCCTGCCAGAACCCGTCGCTCACTTATATGGCAATGACCGCGCGCGCAGCCGACCATGCCGTCAACGAACTCAAGCGGCGTAATCTCTAATGCTGATTCAACCGGAGTCTTGCCATGTCATCTGATGCAGAGCGCAACGAACTGATTTCACGCCGTGAGGCAATCCTGCGTGTCAGCGCAATGCTGGGTGGCGCCGCATTGGTTGGACAGACTGCGTTGCTTGCAGGTTGTGCCGCGCAACCGGGCGGAGAAAACGCTGCGTCGACGTCGAACTCAATATTCAAACAAGGTGATATCACACTGTTCGATGAAATTGCCGAGACTATTTTGCCGGAGACCAGTACGCCGGGCGCCAAGGCTGCCGGCGTCGGTCCGTTTATCGCAAAAATGGTGATAGACACCTACGACGAGAATGAACAACAAATTGTTCGTGATGGTCTGAATTCCTTCCAGGCCCTTTGCCTGCGATCGTATGGAGCACATTTTCAGATCGTAACGGCGGCACAGCGGCTCACGCTTGTCGAAAGGCTAGATGCGGAACAGCACCTTTACATGCAAACCCTGGAAGAAGGCGCGCCGGTACATTATTTTCGAATGCTGAAGGAGTTGACCTTGCTCGGCTATTTCACTTCAGAGATCGGCTATACGCAGGCGATGCGCTATGCTGAGACGCCTGGACGGTACGATCCATGCGCGCCACTGGCGCCTGGTGATAAGTTGTGGGCAAGACATGCCTGAACACTCCAAAACCATGGTCCGATCGAATGTTTGGCAACTGGCAACAGTTATCGCGAGCTGCCTGTTGATGACGAGCGTTGCCCGCGCTGATTCAGCGGACGAGGAAACATGGATTTCTCTCTTTAACGGTACAGATCTCGATGACTGGATACCCAAAATTAGTCGTCATCCTGTTGGAGAAAATTATCAAAACACGTTTCGCGTCGAAGACAGCCTGTTCACTGTTTCTTACGATGGCTATGATCAGTTTAACGAGCAGTTTGGGCATATCTTCTACAAAGATCCGTTCTCGCACTACCGACTGATCGTTGAGTACCGCTTCATTGGTGAATATCTGGCCGATACCCCGGAGTGGGCGTATCGAAACAGCGGGGCGATGGTGCACTCGCAAGACCCGGAAACAATGCCGTCCGATCAGGATTTTCCGATTTCGCTTGAGGTGCAATTCCTGGGCGGGCTGGGCGACGGCAATCCACGGCCGACCGGCAATATGTGTTCACCCGGGACCCACATCGAATATGAGGGTGAGTTTAACGAGACTCATTGCATCAATTCGACGTCACCGACGTTTGAGGGCGACCAATGGGTCGTCGCGGAGGTGCTGGTTCACGGCGCCGACAGAATCGTGCACTACATAAACGGTGACGCTGTCATCGAATACGAGAATGTAACTTTCGGCGGTGGAGAAGTGTTAGGGCATCGTCCGGAGATGAAGCCGGACGGTGAGCCAATCGGCGAGGGTTACATCTCACTACAAAGTGAAGGGCACCCGATTCAGTTTCGTCGCGTAGAGCTTCTTAATCTGAGAGGCTGCATGGACCCGGCGGCCGTCAATTATAAAAGCTACTTTGTGGCGAGTGATCCCGAAAGTTGCAACTAGCCCGGCATTCTTAGGCCAAGCGTCTGGAGCACGCCGGCAAGGTGTGTCATCGCGTCATCACTTGGTCCTGGGTAGTCGCCGCTAATTGGCACATTGCCGACATAGCCTATTTCTTCGATTCCGGCTTCAGTGGTGTAGTATGCGCCGACGGTAAGAAACCGGAACCTGTCGAAAAACTCAGCAAGTTCATCTGTTTCGGTCGCTTTCGACTCACGCTTGGCGATGCCATTAAGTAGAACAGTTGCCTGTTCCTCGCTCGCGGATGCGAAGGACTGGCTATGAGCGGTTCGACATTGTTGCTCCAGCCATTCAATGCCAGCAAGAATTTTCGCGCGGTCGACTTGTTGTTGTGTATACGGTGCGCTGATCCATTCGTCGATAAAATGATGTACGCCTGCTGCACTTGCGGATGGTGAACGATCGTCTTGCGGCAATATGATGTCGCACAGCGCTGCTGTCGTTTCGAGCTGCGCTGCCGTCATCGTCCTGGGCCAGGGCACGACCGGACTCAGCAGGTCCGGATCGGTACCGTAACCGGTCGTTGCCGGTGCGCGCGCGATACCAAGTAACGCAGTGTCGAAGCTGGTGGTTGACGGGATTTCCTCGCCAAGAAATTTTTGGCTTGAACTGCACGCAGAATTTGTGGCGACCATAGTGGCCGCAAGCCATTTGATCGTCGTCCGCCGGTCGACGCGAAGTTGCTTCCCGTTCCGCGATTTCATAGTGAACTGGACCCAAGTTGTTCGGCGAGGTAATCACAGTTACGCCAGGCAAGTGCCATGATTGTCAGCGTCGGGTTTTTGTGCGACTTCGTTGAAAAGACGCTGCCATCCGCAATGAACAGATTGTCGATTTCCCACGACTGGCCATACTGGTTGGTCACTGATGTGCCCGGGTCTTCGCCCATTCGGGCCGTGCCAACTTCGTGAATTATCTCTCCACCTTTGGAAATCGACTCTTCCGGTGACAACACGTCGGACGTTATCGTGCCGCCCAGACGATCAATGATTTCCCTGGTCGTATCCTGGAAGTGTTTAACCATTCGGAGCTCGTGTTCCGACCATTGGTAGTGGAACTTCAGAGTTGGAATTCCCCAAATATCCTTTGTGTCAGTATCAATTTCGCAATATGAATTCGCATTGGGGATCATTTCACCGCGGCATGTGAAACTCAGAAAGCTGCCATAGTAGCGACGCATGTCTTCTTTTAGTGATCTGCCGTAGCTGCCGGCAAAACTCGCAATGCTTCCCAGGCCGAGGCTCGGTTGGCTGCGTCCGCTGGCACCGAGCTCGTAGTGATAACCGCGGGGAAAGTCGAGTTCGCCACGAGTCTGTTCTTTGTACAGCCAGAAAGGGATATACATATGCAATCCCCGCGTGCCATCCTCGTTGTATGAAGGGCGGTTTTCGAGCAGTGGGAACTGTGCATTCATTCCTGCGCCGACGGTGTCCATGAGGTTGCGTCCAATCTGTCCGCTCGAATTGCCAACGCCATCCGGAAAATATTTACTCTTCGAATTCAACATGATCCGCGCTGTTTCTCCGGCACTTGCGGCCAATACGAGTGTACGGCCCAATGCTGTTTCGTGATTGCCGGTTTTCTTGTCGATGTAGTTGACGCCGTCGGCCTTGCCGCTGTCATTGACGCGCACTTCGTAAACCATCGAGTTCGTAACGATGGTCAAGTTGCCCGTTGCAAGCGCCATCGGCAATAGTGAAGTTGTCGTTTGAAACGCAGCGCCGATCGAACAACCACGTCCACAGCTGGTTGCGTAAAAACATGCGGCTCGGTCGCCGATCGGACGGGTCAGAACGGCGCGCCGGGCGGGCACACAGGGAATGTTCAGTTCGTCACAGCCTGCCTGGATTAGTAATTCGCCGATGCGTGGAGCGGGCGGTTTGTGCAGAACGCCCGGCGAGGAGTCGGGGTGATTCTCGAGGCCATCGTTTCGTCCATAAACTCCAACGATAGCTTCGGTCTTGTCGTAGTAGGGGGCGAGGTCTGTGTATTCAATTGGCCAGTCGACGCCCAGGCCGTCACGAGTCCGCGGCTTAAAATCATAAGGCCCCATACGAAAAGAATTGCGCGCCCAATGGTTTGTGCGGCCGCCGAGCATTCGGCTACGCCACCACAAGAAGTCGGAGCCAGGCGCACTGGTATAAGGTTCGCCGGGTACTTGCCAGCCACCGTCGACCGTCGCATCGTAGTAGCCGAAGGGTTTCTCCGGCGTGCCGGAGCCACGCAATGGAGCATCGCGTGGCTCGGAGAACATCGCTGTTTCTGCGTAAGGATTGTAGTCTCGACCTGCCTCGAGCATCAGCACTTGCAGGCCTTTTGATGCCAGCACCCAGGCGGCCATGCCGCCACCCGCGCCCGAACCTACGATGATGGCGTCGTAGCCTTCGTAGGTTGCCACTTACAGTTCTCTGATACGGATGTTGCGAAACCATACCCGATCAGTGTGATCCTGGAGTCCTATATGGCCTTTGGCGTAACGGGCAAAGTGCTCCCAGTCGGCGAACTTGGAGGCGGCTACGCGTGATGACCAGTCTTCTGAACCAATCGTATATTCAACAATCTTGAAACCATTTAGCCAGTGCTCGACGTTGCCGTCACGGACGAGCAAACGTACTTCGTTGTATTCTCCAACTGGGCGCACGACGTCTTGGGCAGGAGGGTAAAGCGCATAAGCGGATCCGGCGCTGGTTTCAGCGGCCTTGCCATCGGCATGATTGTCATCATCGAGAATCTGCATTTCGATCCCGGTTTCATATGCGACGTTCTGGTCGTCAAATTCCCGCACACCAAAAAAAATTCCACTGTTGCCGCCCTCGGAAATTTTCCACTCCAGTTCCAGTTCGAAATCTTGGTACTGAGCTTCTGTGATCAGGTCGCCGCCGGTCATCTCAGTCGTGGAATCGTCTACGTCGAGAACAAGCGCGCCGTCTTCTATGACCCAGGGAGGTCGCGCCGATGCTTCGCCATAGCTGCGCCAGCCGCTTAGGCTATCGCCGTTGAAGAGCACGTTCCATTCGTCGGCAGCATGTTGATCATTGTCTTGCGTTACAGCGCCAGGATTGCACGCGCACATCGTGGACAATATAAAACCTAATAAAATCAATTTATTAAATGACATACATCGAATCCTCTTTAACCACGCTGAAAGAACAGAGAAAACGGCAACTCGTGCAAAATCCCTCGCCATTCGAGATTGTAAGGAGCGAAACAGGACCGATTATAGCCTCAATGTCCGGACCATAGAGCGGAAAGAATGGCTATTGAAACAGTCTCTTCCGGGTCTTGCTGCCATTGCGGGCGGACTGCTAAATGCCTTACGTCTGGCGCAATAAATAGATTTGGTATTAGTGGTTAACCAGCCATTGACTGCTATGCTCAGATAGCAATAGCAGGAGATGTCGATGACTAAAGTACAACCGATTAGCTTGCACCTGGCGCAATTCGCGCTTGTGACTATCACCGTGTTGCTGAGTTATTCAGGTAACGCACAGGCTCCAGCACGGACCCCGTATTCGGCTCCCGGAGACTGGACCGTGACAACATACAGGGCTGGTGACACTGGCGCCTTTCTGCGCTGTTCGGCCGAGCGGCACTACGACAATGGCCAGACGCTGACGATCGCAATAAACGGCGCCGGCAAGTTTGTTCTTGGTTTCACGTCTGATCAATGGACATACGAAGATAGATCTACTCATCCGGTTTCTATTCGCGTTGACGCGAGTGGCGAAGCGTCTTTGTCTGGTCGCGTTCGCATACTGCCGGTTGGTCCGATTGTTTTCGTCGACATCGATTCTAATAGCACGGCAATTGCTGAAATATCTGCAGGTGATTCTTTGCAGGTCAGTTCCGCAGAAACGTCGCTGGTGATGGATCTCGCTGGATCCGCGGCTGCTATCGCAACTACCAGGCAGTGCCACCGGGATGCTTCCAATTGAGCATGTTGGACAAAGGAATTTGAATAATGAGATTAACCAGGCAGATTAAAAAATCCCACGCCGCATTCCATATATTGCTCCTGATGATTGTATCTATGGGGTACTCAGTTGCGCTGCGAGCGCAAACGACGTTCGCTGACGACTATGTGCCGGTTCCGGGTCATGCAGGACAGACCAGGGCGCCGTTAGCCAATCAAAGTCCACGACTCACTAAGACGACGCTGGTTTCCGGTCTGTCGAAACCCTGGGCACTCGAATTTATGCCTGATGGTCGAATGTTGCTGGCTGAGTTGCCAGGGCGTCTGCGCATTGTTGATCAGGACGGCACCCTGTCTGAGCCATTGAAGGGGTTGCCACCGATCAGGGCATTCACGTCAAATGGCCTTCACGGTCTTGCGCTTGACCCCGCATTCGAAGAGAACCGACTCGTCTACTTTACCTACCTTGCACCGTTCCCGGGCGAGACCGGATACGGAACAGACGAGGAATATGCTGAATGGACGCAACATTCCATTCAAGCAGGGCGTAGCGGACCATCCTTGGGCGTACGTTTTGTCGCCCGCGCAAGACTTGCAGATGATTACAGTGCAATTGAAGACGTTGAGGTGTTGCTCGAGGCGCCCGGCAAGCGGCTCGTGTTCGCGCCGGATGGCACTTTATTGATTACGACAATGATGGGCGGTGGAGATCAGGGTACGCCGCAGCGCTTGGACCTTCCTTATGGCAAGGTCATGCGTATCAACGCCGATGGATCTATACCTGAGGACAATCCATTTGTTCATGACGAAAACGCAAATCCTGCCGTCTTCGCGCTCGGTTTCCGGGATCCCCAGGGCGCCACCATTCACCCTGAAACCGGTGAGTTGTGGACGGCCGAGAACGGACCGCGTGGTGGAGACGAGCTGAACATTATTCATTCGGGCAATAACTATGGTTGGCCAGTCATCAGCTACGGACGGAACTACAATAAGTCACCGGTTGGCGACGGCATGTCAGCTAGAGATGGCATGGAGCAACCCATCTATTTCTGGACGCCCTCAATGGTGCCATCGGACATTGCGTTCTATACCGGCGATTTGTTCCCGGAATGGAAAGGAAATCTATTCGTTTGTGCCCTGGCGGGTGAACACCTCGCGCGTCTCGTGCTGGATGGCAATCGAGTCGTTGGCGAAGAAAGGCTGTTCGTCGGAAACGGTGAGAGGATTCGCGAGGTTCGTCAGGGGCCCGAAGGCGCGCTCTATTTGCTGACAGACCACGCGACGGAAGGTCGCCTGATTAGGCTAACGCCGAAGAAATGAAATGATCGCGAAAATCACTTCGCGCACTCAAAACTATCCGCACTGCCGGCGTCGCCGGTACCGTTGTATGCCGATTTTTGCGGGTAGGGGCACAGCCTGCGGGTAAATACAGTTTCGCCATTCCTTACGCGGGTCGCAACGAGTTCTCCCGGCGCAATTCCGTTCTCCACCCAGGCGACAATGGTTTCAAGCCAGGGCACGTTCGTTGCGCCGACGCCTTGTGATCCATGGAATCCGCCGGGTACGAGGTAGAACTTGTAGAAATCCTCTGTCACGCCAGTGATCTTTTGAACGTCTTCAAAATAATCGATTGAATTGTTTGCCGGGACGGCGGTGTCCGCCCAATGATGATAGTGAATCATCTTCCCGCCACGCTCGCGAAAGGCACGCAGGTCAGGATTGTCAGCATCTACTATTGCTGACGCGCTCGTCATCCTGCCCGGATCGGTGTCGAAATCGAACGTCGTCCAGTCGTAATCCGGATCATCAATTTCGAACGCGGTGTAACGAAAGAAGGACTCTGCGGCAGTCACGTACCGGTTCTGTTCGCCTTTTGGCACGACCAGCGAATCTGTCCACCCGCTTTGCGGGCCAGCGCCGCGCATCCAGGATGGCATGTCTCCCATTGCCTCGGCGCCCAACGGCTGCCCCGGGAAGAGGACATCCCCTGTGGAGTTTTGGACACCGCCATATACTGTCTGCAGAGCAACGACCTGTGCCGCGGTGAAGCATTCGTTATTCTCGGAAGATTCGCACTGCGGCAAATGTTTCGTCGGATCAAAATCGCAGCTGGGCGGATCATTGATGACGCCGTCCAACACGCCGTCATCGTCATCGCAGCGATCGTAGATGACTTTGCTAAGTGTTGGGAGTTGCTCAGGATCGATATGGCCTGCACCGGATAAGGCTGCTGCCTTCCAAATTCCCCAGAGATGAATTCTGGAAATGTTATAGGTAGGTGCAGAAAGCAGGATGCCATCAAAATCATCAGGAAAACGTTGTGCTTCCATCAGCGCCTGGCGACCGCCAGCAGATCCGGCGACAAAATATGAGTAGGCTGCGGGCGTTCCGTAATGGGTCTCAATAATTTCTTTTGCTACCTGCGCTGTCAGGTGTGTTGCACGAAACCCGTAGTCGATGACCTTTTGGCGGTTGTTGTACGCGTAGGTGAGCGCTTCGGTGTTACCGTCAAAGCCCTGGTCAGTCGACGCAGTTGCGTAATGCAATCGCAATGCGGCATCCATGTTGCGACTATTTACCTTACCGTCGGAACCTTCATTGCCTACCATGTAGAAGCGGCCGTTCCAGTTAACGGGGAGTCGCACTTCGAAGCCGATGTCGATGGTGATTGTGCCAAGCGATTTGCAGTAGGCGGGATTGCGTTGGCCCGCCGGGATAATCTCGGCCGAGATCAGCGTGACGGCCGGTGAGGCGTATTTGTGCATGAGAGCGCTGCATTCGGGCGCATTGCCCGTTGCTACCTGGCCATTTGCCAGGGCACTGAGCATGAGAACGAGCAGAGACGTCGTTACTCGCGTTGATCCGGATCTGAAGTGGCTTTTCATGGACTGTGTTGGTACCGGCAGATCTGCAGGGCCCTAAATTACTACATTTTCGGCGGCGTATGTTCCCCCATCTTGCGGCAATTTGTCTGCCGCCAGCTGACGGCTTATAACCGTGTCACGCTATGCGAACCCGTTGAGAATTGTTGCTTCAGTCGATCTACAATGAAGCGAATCGGGTCTCGGGACAGATCAAAAGGTGACTATCTCAAAGCTGTCGTTCGCACTACTCAGGAGCATCGCGTCATGGTTGTGCTTTGCGCTGCTGTCGACTGGATATGCGGAAGCCGCGAGTATTGCTAATACAGTTTTTATCAATGGCAAGATCATCACCGTCGACAGTGATTTTGATATTGCCGAGGCCATTGCGATCACGAATGACTCGTTCGTCTATGTCGGAACTAATGACGGAGTCCAGGATTACGTCGGTCCGCAGACGGATGTTATAGACCTTGAAGGCAGAACGGTCGTACCCGGCTTTATTGATGGCCACGCCCATATGGACCGTGAGGGTCTGAAATTTGTTTTGCCGTCGATGCATGGCGTACGTGCCATCGATGATGTGCTTGACGTCATTGCGGAAGAGGTTAGCAAGAAAGAACCAGGCGAATGGATCGTGACGATGCCAGTCGGGGACTATCCATACTTTGCCGATGGCGCCGACTCGCTTGCCGAACGACGTTATCCAACACGTTGGGATCTGGACCAGGTTGCCCCGGACAATCCTGTTTACATCAAGGGAATCTGGTACTACTGGAGTGGCAAATCGCCCATCGTGTCAATCGCGAATAGCTTTGCATTGCGTACGGCCGGAATTAGCAAAGACAGTATTCCGCCACACGACAGAATCGAAATAGGCAAGGATCCGATCAGCGGAGAGCCAAACGGAATTTTCAAAGAGACCGGGGCGATAGGCTCCGTCGAATACAGCCTCATGCGAGCAGCACCAAACTTCAGTTCAGGCCAAAGGCGAGCAGCGCTGAGGGACTCCATGCAACGCTACAATGCCGCCGGTACGACCAGCGTTTACGAAGGTCATGGTTTGTCACCAGTCGTCATGCGGGAGTTCAAGACGCTTCACGAAGAAGGCGAGTTGACAGTCCGAAGTCATCTCGTAATGAGCCCGACGTGGGACGCGTCACCTGAGGTGGGCCTTGAAAAGGCGCTGGGAAGCTGGGCTGAATATGCCAGCGGTCGGGGTCTGGGCGATGACATGCTGAGGATCAGTGGCATTCATGTGTCTGTCGGTGATTCCGTTCAGGATGACTTACGCAAGAGTGAAAGCACGAACCCGGGCTGGGCCGGATACAGCGTCGACAGCATTCTGTCGACAGTGAGAGGCTCACTTGATGATCTGTTTATGGCGTCGGCCCGCTCCGGCCTGCGAATTAACGCGATTACCTACAACCACGCGACGCTCGACGAGGGATTAACAGCCCTGGAAATGGTTGCTGAGCAGTTACCGATTGCCGGGAGCCGGCCCTCATTTCAGCATCTTAGTTTTGTTAGCGACGAGAATATTGCGCGCATGAAGGCGCTGGGTGTTGTCCCTGTCGTAGTGCCAGGCACAACGATCTGGAAAAACGGACTTGGACGCACTGTCGAATTGCCGGATTCCTCAGCAAATACTTACGTTCCTCTGCAAAAATTTGTCGAACACGAAATTCCATTTGTTTTTGCAACGGACAACGTTCCCATCGAACCATTGAAATCGATTTGGAGCGCGGTAACGAGACAGGATATGGAATCCCGGCGGGTGATCGCACCGGAACAGAGAATATCCCGTGAGGATGCGTTGCGAGCATTTACAATAAACGGTGCGTACCTCACATTTGAAGAAGCTATTAAAGGTTCGATAGAGGTCGGGAAACTGGCCGATTTCGCCATTCTATCGGCTGATCTTCTGTCGGTGCCGGCGGACGACATATATAACATTCAGGTACTAAGGACGGTCGTCGGTGGAAAAACAGTTCATCAGGTACATTGAGTCAGGTTCATTGAACCCTGTTAATTGAGAAACTGATCATGAAGGCAAAAAAAAACCACATCTCTCGTCGAAACGTCGTTCAAGGGCTTGCAATCGGCGCTTCAGCGGCATTCGTTGCGCCGCTGGCTGGATGCGCTGCGACCAGCGAAAAAGAATCGCGGGTCTGGCTCGACATGACGCAAAACGAGCTTAACGATGCCTATTCACAGTTCATCTATGCACCGAATATCGGACAGGTGATTGATCGCTGGGGATCCAATAGTGAGTTGGTGCGAGGCCGTATTGGCGATCCCCGAACATTCGCCTATGGCGATATGCCGGTCGAGTCGCTGGACGTTTATGCGGCGAACAATGCAAATGCTCCTATACACATATTTATTCACGGCGGTGCCTGGCAACAGGGAACTGCAGAAGGCTATGGTTTCCCGGCAGAACTTTTCGTCAACGCCGGTGTGCATTACGTCGTTCCGGATTTCAGCTGGATTCAGGACGTTGGAGACAGTCTGTATCCGATGGTGGATCAATTGCGGCGGGCTGTTGCCTGGGTGCATCGCAACGCAGCACAATTTGGCGGTGACGCGGATCAGATATACCTGTCGGGGCATTCTTCCGGCGGGCACCTGGCTGGCGTTTTGCTCACTACAGACTGGGAGAAAGAATCCGGATTGCCGGCTGACGTGATTAAAGGCGGTTTGTGTTGCAGCGGTATGT
The DNA here is from genome assembly GCA_035593235.1 of Phascolosoma agassizii. NCBI lineage: Eukaryota > Metazoa > Annelida > Sipuncula > Phascolosomatiformes > Phascolosomatidae > Phascolosoma > Phascolosoma agassizii. The sequence goes on along the minus strand of JAVJHY011532586.1, from coordinate 15,776 downwards.
TTGACCTGGAGCCGGTGCGACTGTCTTCCCGAGGTGACTATGTCGATTTCACGGATGCCATGGAACATGACATGAGCGCAATTCGCCATATCGACAAATTGAATGCTCCTTTGATTGTCGCGTATGGTAGTTATGAAACGCCGGAATTCAAGCGGCAATCGATCGAGTTTGCCGAGGCGATTGCCCGTTCAGGTAAACCCGTAGAATTGATCGTTGCCGACAACTACAACCACTTCGAAGTCATTGAGACATTGGCAAATCCGAACGGCATCCTGGGTAGGGCAGTTCTTGGGCAAATGGGGAAAGCCAGCTAGTTGTCTGTGATGACGATGACTAGCGCGCGCGACGATAGAATCTGGAGAAGGAAAAAAATGAAAAAAGTATTCGTGTCCATCGGTGTGCTTATTTTTCTGGGTGCCTGCTCCGCGCCCGAAAATGATCAACCGGCAGCGCAACTTGAGGAAGACCATGAGGCGGCAGTTGAACATGAGTCAGTACAAGACAACATAATCGACCCCTGGGTGCAGCGAGTTGCGGCGCTCAGTGAAAACAGGACACCTGCGGATCCCGACCCCGACACGTTCGGTCTGGATACGTCGACCGGAATCTTCACGCATCCCGCAATGACCCGCGACTCTCATGATTCGCATCCTTTTGACGGAACGCTTGATTACTGGGACCCAAACGACTACGCGAAAAACATGACCGTCGAAGCGTACTTCCCGATAACGGTCGAGCCATTCCATACCTGGCAAAACATTGTCGACTTTGATGGCCGCCGATACCTGTATCAGTACGTTCGCCGCGATCTCAAGATCATGGATATTACGAATCCAAAAGACGTCAAAGTGTTGCTGACGAAGGGACATACATGGGGACCGGACGGAGAGGGTGAGGAGGAGAATCCTTACGCGGATGATGACATGTTCGGCGCTGCCAGCATTCAGTGGAACGATTCGCTGGGCAAATACATCATGGTGCAGGCGTTCGAAATCCGGCGCTTTGGTGTATTGAACGACAAGTACTCTGAGCCCGATCTCGTTGAGACGATCAGGAAGAGTAAACACCTGAAAGGATTCAAGGTGTACGCAATGAACGGGCCTCTGCCGGATGACTGGGAGCTCTTAGCCGAAAGAACGACGGACTACGAACACCCCGATGCACCGATCGGTGAGCAAGAAGGATCCGGCGTGCGGGATATTCCCGTTTACTTCGGCGGCGATTACATGTTTGTCGCCGCTGCACCCAGTGCGAGCCACGCGCTCACTGAGTATCCGAATGATCTATATTCAGCCGGCTACCAGGCCTGGGACATGTCGGATCCGACGAACCCCAGGTTCCTCAATCAACTCAACGTGATGGGTCAGATTGCCGGCGACGCGGCGCACGAAGAGGCTTATGTAAGTAATCCACGGGCAGGCAATCGTACTTCCTGGATGGGTGCGCGCATGTCGTTGTTTGTTCCTACGCCAGTCGAGGAAGGTGGCAAGTATGGTTACGCCGCGATGGGAGGATTCGGCTTCTATGTTGTGGATATTTCGGACCCGACGGCGATGAAGATGGTCAGTCATCTCGAATTTGAGCCAAAAATTGCGGGAGTCGAAGGGGACTACGTTGACGTGTCGCAGGTCGAGAAGACCGGAATCGTTTATACCAGCGGATATCCCTTAAACGAAGACTGTTGGGAGCCGTATAAAGAGGTCTTTATGATTGACGTGAATGATCCCGAAAACCCAAAGGTGATTGGAACTCTGCCACGACCGGCCGCGCCCGCAGATGCTGCCTTCACGGATTTCTGCCAGCGACGTGGGAGCTTTGGTCCCAAGCGTACGGGTTACTACACGCAGCCGGGCACGCCGCGTGATGGAATCCTGCCATTCAATTTCTACAATGCCGGATTGCAGGTGTTTGATGTCAGCGATACCGATAATCCAGAAATCGTGGCCTATTTCGTGCCGAGATTCGATGAAGAAAAGGTTGTCAGCTATGCGATGGGAAATTTGTCGCACGGGGTATATATTGAATACGACCGCAATCTGTTCTGGCTCTTCACCAACCATGGAATCTATTGCCTCTCGAGTCCGGTGTTGGGTGAGCCCGATTTCGGACCGCCCAAAGAACCGTGGCCTCGTCGCTAAATAGCATGCCCGGTTGCGCTACGACGGCGCGGCCGAACATAGTAGACTTAAGGTCGCGGATAACGCCTGAAGGACATAACAAATGAAAAAAGTACTCGCCTTTATTTCCCTGATCGCAATTGGCGCCGGGGTTTACAAATTCGCTACGGCACAGGATGAAGCGCATCCGCTGGGCTTCTTTCTCACCAGCAGAAATATCGGCAATGGCGCTGATTTGGGCGGCGTTGCCGGTGCGGACAGTCACTGCCAGATGCTGGCAGAAGCAGCCGGCACTGGTGACAGGACGTGGCGGGCTTACATGAGCACGTCGACAGTCAACGCCCGTGACCGTATTGGGCAAGGTCCCTGGTACAACTTCAATGGAGAGTTAATCGCGACGGATGTCGCTGATCTTCATGAGGGCAATGACAACATATTTTCCGAAAACTCGTTCACTGAGTCCGGTGGCAGAATTCCTGGCCTCGAAGACGAGGCGAACGCGACTCACGATATGCTGACGGGCAGCAAGTCCGATGGCACGTTAGTGCTGGTCCAGGAAGGCATGGCAGGAATTGCAGAGCACACAACCGGTGAACCGGCGACTTGCAATGACTGGACTGGCGGCGAAGGACGCGCACGTGTCGGGCATTTCGATAGCCAGGTCGGCGAAGGCGGAACGGTCTGGAATTCAGCGCACTACACGCTGGGCTGCAGTCAGGAAGATTTGGAAAAGAATGCCAATGTCGGCCTTTTCTATTGTTTTGCTGCGGACTAAATAAAACGAGACAAAATCATGATCAGAAATCTTACAATCTGCCTGGCGCTTCTGCTGTCGTCTGCAGCTACCGCACATCACTCGATTTCGTCCCTGTACGACTACACGCAGGTTGTGGAACTCGAGGGTACGCTCACTTCGATTCGCTGGGTGAATCCTCATGTGCAACTCAAGATTGAGACAATCGGTGAGAACGGCGAACCGGAGGTGTGGCAACTGGAAGCGAGTGCTGTCAACTTGCTGCGTAGGCTTGGCCTGAGCCGGGATGTCATCAAAGAGGGTGACCGGGTCATCGCGACCGGACCGAAGTCCAGGCGCGGGTTGAAGACCATGGTTGCATCGACGATTACGCTTTCGGATGGACAGACTTTCGCTATCTTTCCGGGCTCGGCTGCCAGGGCGGGATTGATTGCTTCAATTCCGACTGCTGATGGATCTACGCAACGTAGTGCCGCAGAGATTGCTGCAGATACAGCGGCTGCGGATGGCATTTTTCGTGTCTGGACCCCTCGCAAGAAGCCGACGCTGGACGAAGGACTCGGCATTGCTCGGTGGCCAATGACTGATTCGGCGAAGGCTGCGGTAGCCGACTATGACATCCTGACCGACGATCCGAATCTGCGCTGTGTACCGGCTGGAATGCCCGTCATCATGGACAATCCTTATCCGATGCAGTTTGTCAAAGACGGTGATGACATCGTTATGGAGTTGGAATTCTCGGATGGTCGGCGAGTCATTCACATGGATGGCAAACCGAGGGGAGATGATGTTCCACGGTCCATCCTGGGGTATTCAGTCGGTCATTGGGAAGGCGATGAACTGGTTATTCATACCGACCACATCGATTATCCCTATTTCGATGATCTTGGCACGCCGCAAAGTGATCAACTGAAAATCGTCGAACGCTACCGGTTAAGCGAAAACAACACACGACTGGATTGGGAAGGGATCGCAACTGATCCGGCAGTATTCACCGAGCCGGTAAAAATAGATGGCTACCTGGTCTGGGTTCCGGGCGAGGAAGTCCAGCCATTCGACTGCACAGTCCCGGAAGGGTTTTCCTGGTCGCTGAAGGAAGAATGAGCGGGGTACACGTGGCTTGAGTCCTGAGACGAAATCGTTTCAGGACCTGCGAATACCTAAGGTGGAAAATATCACCGCCAGCACCCACAGCACGGGACCTGCCGCGCCGGGCACCATTGGTGCGTAGCCAGGCATCAGGACGTAGATAATAAAGCCGATGTCCGCAGCACTGACGACAACAAGATTCAGCCAATAGCCCATGCGACTGTTTTTCCAGTTGTACATCACTGCAACTGCAATGCCGAACAAGGCAAAAAACAGCAGGCTATATGCATCCTGGTATATGCGCCCCTGGACCATGCCCGCATCAAGCGAGTCTCCAAGCATATAGACCAGTCGTGCTGCCTGGATATGCAGCAAACCCCACAGGACATACGTGATTGCCCCCATTCGTGCAAATAGATTCATGGCCTAATCCCCTGCAATGAGCGAACTTCCCATAGTCCGCCGAGATAGTAGACAAATTACAGGAAAATCAGCTGATTACAAATCGCAGGGCATTGCGGAGAGCGAACCGGGTAAGCGCATCACCTTGGCTATTGACCGCCCGAATGTGACAAAATGGCTGTTCGCGCCGATCCATGCCGGGCTGCGACGCAGCCGGCGAACAGGGGGTATCGCGGCGATGCAGAAAATTCTGACGTTCGTTCTTTTCCTGATGTTTCCATTCTGTGTGTCTGCTCACCATTCCATTTCGTCGCTGTACGACTACGACAACATCGTGAGCCTCGAGGGCACCGTGCAAAAGGTCTACTGGATCAATCCGCATGTGCGCATCAACATTGAAACAATCAATGCGGACGGGGAAAGTGAAATCTGGCGTCTGGACGGCAGCGCCCTCAATCTCCTGCAGCGTATTGGCGTAACGAGAGACATGCTCCAGGCAGGTGACCGGATCATCGCCAAAGGGCCGGCATCCAGGCGTGGCCTCAAGACGATGCTGGCGTCCCTGCTAATACGACCGGACGGCAGTCAGTTAGTGATGTTTCCGGGTTCCGCAAAACGCGCTGGCTTGATCGATCCGGACGCAAACGTTGGCTATTCAGAAAACGAAGCCAGCTACACACCCGCGCCGGTCAGCAGAAACTCGCCGGAGGATATATTCAGAGTCTGGACGCCCGACCACAAACCGACGACAGACTCTGGATTGGGCATCCCGCCCTGGCCACTCACTGAAAGCGCTTTGGCCGCCGTCGCTGAATATGACCCGGTTGCCGATGACCCTGCTGCGGCCTGCATCCAGGCCGGAATGCCCGTTATTCTGGATACACCCTACCCAGTAGAATTCTCGAAACACGGTGATGACATCGTTGTGCGTACTGAAGAATGGGATGTAGTACGCACGTTTCATATGAATGCGGACGACGACACCGCAATTTCCCAGGAACCATCGCCCTGGGGTTACTCAACCGGGCGTTGGGAGAACGGTGTTCTGGTGGTTACAACCAAAAACATTAACTACCCGTATTTCGACGATCTTGGCACTCCGCAAACGGATCAAATGCAGATAGTGGAACGCTACCGATTTGATGCCGATGAGCCGAGATTGTACTGGGAGGCCGAGGCAATGGATCCAAACATACTGACGGCACCGGTGGTGCTGAAGGGCGACATGGTCTGGGTGCCCGGTGAAGCAGTGAAGCCATTCGACTGCACGATTCCGGAGTTGCAGGAATAGGCGACTAAATTAATTCAGGATGCGGCGAACAGGCGTTGCCAGGCAGAGGGGAAAATCAGATGAAAATGAACAGGCGTGAATTAATTAAGTTAGGCGGAGTATCGGCAGCTGGCCTCGCATTTGCAGGCCCGGGGGCGCGCCTGGCATTGGCGGAAAGAAAAGTTTCTGGAATCGCAGATCTCTCCGGCAACGAAAATGCATTCGGCCCTGCGCCTGCAGTGGCGGAAGCGTTGCATGACACTATCGATGCGACCAACCGTTACGGCTATTCCCAGGAAAAAGAATTGCGCGTGCAAATTGCCGCAAGGGAAGGCGTGTCTGTTGATCACATCGTCATTGGCACCGGCTCGACAGAATGTCTGAATTCATCGGCGCTTGCTTTCACCTCGCCGAGCAAGCATCTGATAACCGCTGATCAGAGTTACAGTGCAGTCCCGGCTTATACGAAAAAAATCGGACACGAAGTAGTTTATGTGCCGGTCGACAAGCAATTGCGATTCGACCTTGATGCAATGGCCGCACGGGCGACGCTGGACACTGGCCTCGTTTATGTTGTTAATCCAAACAATCCAACCGGCACAGTGGTCGACAGCGACAAGTTACGCAATTTCATTGGTTCGCTGCCCAGGGAAACGACAGTGCTGGTCGATGAGGCCTATCTTGAGTTCACGGAAGATTTTGCTCATGGCACGATGCTGGATCTCGTCAAAAATGACATGAATGTCATTGTCGCCAGGACGTTTTCAAAAATTCACGGTTTGGCTGGCATGCGGATTGGCTACAGCATCGCTCGGCCGGATATCTCAGCGAAGATCACCGCGCACAAACAATGCAGGTTTATGGGCCCGCTTTGTGCAGTTGCAGCGTCAGTCAGTTTGCGGCAGACGGAATTTGCAGATTTTTGCCGCATGAAAGCGAAGGAAGGTCGGCAAGTTGTCTTTGACCTTTGTGATTCGTTGGGGCTCGAGTACGCAAGAGGTGCCGGAAATTTCGTCTTTTTCAATCCCGGTATGGAACACGTTGAGTTCAAGCAGAAAATGGCCGACAAAGGGGTGAACACGGCACGTCCTTTTCCGCCCAGGCCAAACTGGGCGCGCGTAACGATGGGTACGACAGAGGAAATGCAGCAATTTGCGAGAGTGCTGCCCGAAGTTCTTGGAGGGTGACATGAAAAGACGCGATTTTAACCATGCATTGGGAGCCGTTGCCGTTGCACCGGCGATTCTGGGTAGTTCACGCAGCGCGGAAGCCGCGTCAACATGGTCATTGGTGGCAGACGTTGCCGAGTGTTGCAGCTGTGAGATTCCGTGTCCGTGCAATTTCGGTCGACCTACAAAACTACGCTGTGACGGCAATCGGCTCATCGATATTACTGCAGGGCAGATCGATGGAGCGGAGCTTGCTGGAATCAGATTCCTGGTCACATTTGAGATGGGAAAATGGACCCGTATCTATGTCGACGACCAGTTGAATGAGGCGCAGATGGAAATATTCGACAAACTCATGCCGCTCGCATTTGCCGGGTTCATGGGCGGTGCCCGTTCCGTCGATCGTGTGCCTTTGGACGTGGTGCGCACAAGAGAAAAAATTTCGATTTCCACGCCCGCGTCCAGAATTGAGATGAAACCGCTCGCAGGACTGGATGGTAGTCAGATACAGGTCACGGGTCTGCCTTCGAACGCGTTTCATGAGTACGTGCAGTACGAGTCCGTGGTCCATATTCACGAAGGGACAGGGCGCGACTGGTCTTATTCCGGAACGAATGGATTCACATCGAAGATGATCGCCAGCAGCTAGCCTGATTTGATTATTTCGCCCGACCCCGGGGCGCGGCAGTTTCGACTTCAGGCGGATTCCTGCCGTTCTGCCACATCACAGGCGCGTTCGACATTGCGCGTGACTTTTTGTATCGAAATGCATTCGACGGGGCAGATTTTTTCACACCGACCGCAACGCGTGCACTTGTCCTGATCGATATAGAGCAAATTATAGACGTGTGGCGTCGGATCCGGCGCATCACTATATCCCGTGATACGGCCGTCCTCGTCGTAGTCGAGCGAGTCGGCGCGCACAATGCAATCATCATGCGGTTTAACCTCGAGACATTTCTCACAATAGATGCATAGGTCATTGTCGATTTCAAACTTGAAGTGACAAAGGTAACAGCGCATCGTCTCGAGAATGGCAACTTTCGGTGTATAACCCGTTTCAACCTCGGCACGTAAACTTCGTTTCTCGAGCGGAATCGTCGGATTCTTCTGGCGAGGAATGTCATCCATTTTCGGCACACGACTCGTCTCCAGCGTGTTGCCGATCTCTGCAACATCGAGAATACGCGTCGTTCCCGTGAGATATTCATCGACCGCACGGACGCATTCCTTCGCGTGGCCGATCGCTTCGATCAACGTAGAGGCGCCGATTGAATAATCTCCAGCGAGAAAAATTCCGGGTTGTTTAGTCGTTACGGGCTTGCCACCAGGAATCCATCCATTCTCGTCGAGAATTTTTGGTGCAAGGGATTTGTCGAGCCAGGAGGTGTCCTGCCACTGGCCGGTTGCGAGCAAAATCGTGTCAACGTCGACATCGAATTCACTGCCCCCGATTGCCACGGGACGTCGCCGGCCGCTTGAGTCCGGGGCTCCCAGCTCGTTACGTACGAAACGCATCTGCTTAATTGTCTCGGCGCCATTAGCAAGGTATTCAACCGGGCCCGCCATGAGCTCCAGCGGAATCTGCTCGTGTATAAGCTCGTCGACTTCGTCTTTGGTAACCGACATTTCATCGCGCGATCGCCGATAGAAGACACTCGACTTCGACCCGAGACGTATCGCGGAGCGCGCGCAGTCCATGGCTGTGAATCCGCCGCCGATGACAATGGCGTGCTTACCTATGTTGGACTCACCCGTTTCGTTGGCCTCGAGAAGAAAATCGAGACCGTGACGAATACCGGAGAGATTCTTGCCAGGTAAATCGAGTATGTTCGGATCCAGTGTGCCGGCTGCAATAACGACGGCGTCATAATCCTGCATGAGTTCTTCTATTGTCACATCGACACCGATATTCTGGTTGCAGCGAATTTCGACACCGAGGCGCGTAATCTGCTCGATTTCCTTATCGATGATCTCGCGGGGCAGTCGAAACTCCGGGATTCCCTGGTTCATCATGCCGCCGGCCGACGTGTGTTTTTCAAATACCGTCGATTTGTGCCCAAACAGAGCGAGTTCCCTTGCGGCGGCCAGCCCCGCTGGTCCACCACCGATTATGGCGACGGTCTTTCCCGATTCAGGGTAATACGGTTCGAGCACGACGAGCTTGTCGCCGCCTAAATCAGCTGCGGCCCTTTTCGAGAAACAAATCGCAACTGGTTCACCGAGACCTTCACGGCCGTGACGACAAACATCCTCACAAGGACGTGAGCAAACCCGTCCGAGGACTGCCGGAAAAACATTGTCGACGAGATTGATTAAATAGGCCTCATCGTAGTTGCCCTTGTTTATTTCCCCGAGATAATCAGGAATGCGCGTATGCGCTGGACAGGCGGCCTGGCACGGAATATTGACATCGAGCCAGTCCAGGTCTTTGGGCTGATTCGCAAATCCATCTTCCCGCGACAGCGAGAAATGTGGCTGCCGATTGGGTCCGGGTTTGATTGTCAGGCTTTTGTTTTCGATATCCATCAGCTTTCGATCTCCCAGGCCAGTCGTTCATAAGCTCGCCAGCGTTTGGTTATGTCGGCCTGCGCAGCCGCCATAAGCTCATCAGCGTGATCGGGGTTGGTTTTTCTCAACAAGCGGTAACGGTTTTCGGTCAACGCATACTCTTCGAAACTGATGCTTGGTTCTTCAGAGTCGAGTTCCATTGGGTTGCGGCCGACTTTGTGGAGTCCCGGGTTGAAACGGTAGAGCGGCCAATAACCACTCTGCACAGCCGAGCGCATATGCTGGATCGTATAGGTCAAATCGAATCCGTGCGCGATACAGGTGGCGTATGCGACGAGAATTGACGGACCCTTGTGCGCCACCGCCTCCTGCATTGCGCGAACCGTTTGTTTTGGATCGGCGCCGAAAGCAATCTGGCCGACATAAACGTGACCGTAGTCGACAGCAATCATGCCGAGATCTTTCTTTGCAACGACCTTTCCACCGGTTGCAAATTTCGCGGTAGCCGCGCGCGGTGTCGCCTTGGAGCGCTGTCCGCCAGTATTGGAATAGACCTCGGTGTCCATAACGAGGATATTGACGTCGCGGTTGCCCGCAAGCACATGATCGAGGCCGCCAAAGCCGATGTCGTAAGCCCAGCCGTCACCACCGACGATCCATACCACGCGCTTGAGCAGATGATCAGCTAAGGCGTGCAGATCTTTTGCCCGTGGATCCGGGATGTCAGCAAGGCGTTGACGCATCGCATTGATTCGCTCGCGTTGTGCATCCAGCTCGGTGCCACTTTCCTGAGATGCAGCGAGGATTTCGCTTGCAAGGGTTTCGCCAATATCGGACGCGAGGTCCGTCAGTAATTTTCGTGCGTATTCGGCAAGTTTATCGAGTGTGACCCGGAAGCCATAACCAAACTCTGCGTTGTCCTCGAAGAGCGAATTGGCCCACGCCGGCCCACGGCCATTGACGTCTTTCGACCAGGGCGTCGTCGGCTGATTGCCGCCGAAGATCGAGGAGCAACCGGTCGCGTTGGCGACGTAAAGATGGTCTCCAAAGAGTTGCGTCAGAAGTTTCAGATAAGGTGTCTCGCCACAGCCTGCACATGCACCGGAAAACTCAAACGTTGGCTCCATGAGCTGGGTTTCACGCATGCGCATGTTGACCAGATCTCCGCGCTGCTGTTGCGGAAGCGTCTGGAAGAAATCCCAGTTAAGCCGCTCGTTCTCGACGAACGCCGTCTTCTCAGCCATGTTGATGGCTTTGACTTCCGGATTCTCCGGGTTGTCCACCGGACAGGCTTCAACACAGAGGCCGCAACCCGTGCAGCTATCTACAGCAATCTGCAATGTATAGCGTTGGTCGGCGTCGATGCCTCGACCTTTGTGTCTTACCGACTTAAATGTATCGGGCGCCTCAACGAGAGCTTCCTCGTCATAGGTCTTCATGCGAATCACGGCATGCGGGCACACGATTTCGCAATTTCCACACTGCGCACAAATGTCAGGCTCCCATACCGGCACTTCGAGCGTAAGGTCTTGGGTTTCCCAGGCCGTCGTCCCTGACGGGAAGGTTCCGTCATCGGGAAGCATGCTGACCGGCAAGCGATCGCCTTTGCCCGCAATCATCGGACCGATGACATCGCGCACGAACTCGGGAGCACCCTTTTTGACCGGTGACCGCATGTCAAACAGGCTGGTAATCTGCTGCGGCACTGTTACTCGATGCAGATTGTCGAGTGCCATATCGACCGCCGCATAGTTCATCTCGACGATTTTTCCGCCTTTTTTTGCGAAGGTCTTGTGGATTTTTTCCTTGATCTTCGCAATCGCCTCATCTTTTGGCAGCACACCGGATATTGCGAAGAAGCAGGTTTGCATGACGGTGCTAATACGCCGCCCAAGTCCGGCGTCACCAGCGACCTTGTAACCATCTATCGTGTAGAATTTTAGTTTCCTTTCGATAATGTCCCGTTGCGCTTCACGCGGCAGTTTGTCCCAGATCTCCTCGGGACCAAAGGTACTGTTGACGAGAAAAGTAGCGCCGTCCGCCGCGAATTCGAGCACGTCGTTTCGCGATAAATAGCTAAAAAGATGACAGGCCACGAAGTTGGCTTTTTGAATGTAGTAGGGTGCTTCGATCTTGTCGGGTCCGAAACGCAGATGCGAAATGGTTTGTGATCCTGCTTTCTTTGAGTCGTAGTAGAAATATGCCTGCGATTGCAATTCGCTTTCCTGACCAATGATTTCCACGGTGTTCTTGTTCGAACCCACCGTGCCGTCTCCGCCCTGACCAAAAAACATTGCCGAATAGACGCCGGGTTGCTCAACAATGAAGGAAGGATCGTAGTCGATACTCAAATTTGTCACGTCGTCAATGATGCCAACAGTAAAGTTGTTCTTAGGCCGCTCTTTCTTGAGTTCATCGAATACGCCCCTGACCATTGCTGGTGTGAAGTCCTTCGATGAAAGCCCGTATCGACCGCCGATCACAACCGGCATCCGTGCGCAGCTCAGGGTTCCGTCGGTGTTGGCCTCAGACAATGCAGTGACAACGTCTTTATAAAGCGGCTCGCCGCCAGCGCCAGGCTCCTTGGTACGGTCCAGCACCGCGATAGACTTGCAGGCTGCGGGAATCCTGTCGATCAAGACGCTTGATGGAAAAGGCCGGTAGAGATGTATTTTGATGACACCAACTTTGTTCTCGCCATATTGCTCGAGGTAGTCAATCGTCTCTTTGATGGTTTCGGCTGAGGAGCCCATCGTAATGATAATGCGCTCGGCGTCCGCCGCGCCGTAGTACTCACAGAGCTCGTACTGCCGGCCTGTAAGCGATGCGAAATTGTCCATGCACGTCTGCACGATATCCGGGACTGCGTTGTAATAAGGGTTGACCGTTTCTCGCGCCTGAAAATAAATGTCGGGATTTTGTGCTGTTCCGCGGATGAACGCGTTCTCGGGATTCAGCGCGCGCGCACGATGCTCGTGAATGCGCTCTTGATCAATCATCGCGGAAATCTGCTTGTCCTCAACGAGGTCGATAGTATTTATTTCATGTGACGTTCGGAAGCCGTCGAAGAAATGGATGAAGGGAATACGGCTATTGAGCGTGGCAGCCTGACTGATCACCGCCATATCCTGTGCTTCCTGTACGGACGTCGAACACAGCATTGCGAATCCGGTTTGTCGCGTCGCCATTACATCCTGGTGGTCACCGAAAATGGAAAGCGCCTGTGCTGCGAGCGATCGCGAAGCGACCTGGAATACCGTAGACGTGAGTTCGCCCGCGATTTTGTACATGTTCGGAATCATGAGCAACAGGCCTTGTGAGGCCGTAAATGTTGTCGTCAGTGCACCGGTTTGCAATGAACCATGGACGGAGCCGGCAGCGCCTCCTTCACTTTGCATTTGTGAGACGTCGGGCACGATGCCCCAGATATTGGTTTTACCTTCGGTGGCCCACTGATCGGCATGCTCGCCCATCGGCGATGAAGGCGTAATTGGATAAATGATGCAAACTTCATTGGTTTTATAGGCGACGCGCGCAACGGCATCATTACCATCAATGGTGGCGCTGCGGGTTACGGCAGTGCCGTGATCCAGCTTCTCTGCCTGCAGGTTCGAATTCCGCCCGTCCATATACGATCTCCTCGATGAGAGGTTAACCAGCTAATTCTGGGTCCACCGTCATTGATTAGGCCCGCGGCGGTTGCCCCATTATGACATGCGTGCCGGGAAAATCAGTTGGCAATAGCCGAACGGACCGCCGTGTAAGTGTTAATACTTAGGTTTCGCCGCCTCAACCCGGCTGGTTACGTCGGAAACTGTTCGCATCGCAAGACGACGGCGTCACCTATTCGTTATGGGCTGCTTGTTTTGTCGCCAGGCTCACCGCCACATAAACAATAAATGCCGGGATTACACCAACAATGTAGTGGTACGGCAAATTGATGATACCCAATGCACTTAACACGATATAGCCGATTCCAACGACGAAGGACGCCCATGCACCTTGCTCGGTGCCTCCCTTCCAGAAGAGGGCGCCGACCACCGGAACCATTCCCCCGCACACCTGAATGGTGTACGAGATGACAAAAAGATCGATAATACGTGGAACCAGGTAGGTTAGTGATAGTGCACCGATACCGATTACGACAGTGGCGATCGTCGATACTCTGAGTAGTTCACTGTTATCAGCATCCGGCCGCAAAATTTGTTGGTAAAAGTCTCTGACAATATTCGCAGTGCCACCGAGCAATACGCTGTCGGCTGTCGACATTACTGCTGCAAGTATGGCGGCGATAAATATAGCCGCTACCACCGGCGGGAAAACTTCCTGCAGCAACATCGGCACAGCCATGCTGGGTTCAATATCAGGCCACAGGATCCTGGCACACATGCCAATGATGACCGGAAAAATTGCTAACGCCATCACCACGAATGCACCGATCAAAGGCGCACGGAATGCCGTCTTCTCGTCCTTGCTTGAATGTACTCTTTGGTACGCCGGCTGAGAGATCAATCCAAGCAGCGTGGTGGGTACGACAAGCCAGACCAGCATAGACAGGTCCGGCGGGAAAAATGAAAGCTGTTCCTCGGGCAAGGCTGTGAGCGCAGAAATTCCGCCAATTTTGATGACGGCGAGGATAGCTGCAATCACAACGCCGGTGCCGCCAATTATGACTTGAATTGCGTCGGTGACCATCACTCCGTACAGGCCAGATAACGCGCAGTAGACGACGATTATCAGGAACGTAATCGCGCCACCCACTTCCGGAGACACACCGAAAGTGGAAAAGATCGCGCCACCGGCCAGAATCTGGCCAGCAATGATGCCGATTGAGCCGGCGAACGCCATTAGCGCGAACATTGCGCGAATTCGTTTTGAATCGTAGGAGTTCTCGAGAACATCGGCGATGGTGATTTGTTTGAGTGCGTAAATACGTTTAACGATGGTTAGAAGCAACAGGTAGGAGAATCCTGCGCCGAGTCCGTACCAGACCGCGGACAAGCCATTCGTCGCTCCCAACTCGGCACCGCCAACGGTCATGCCGCCACCGAAATGACTACCAACAAAAGATGACGCGACGATGAAGAGTCCGGCATTCCGGCCGGCTACCATGAAGTCTTCAAAGTCCTTGATTCGTCCCCGCAGAAATATGCCGAGTGCGACGACAAAAATCAGATAGCCAATTACGATTGCAAGTATCATATTTCTACATTTCCCGTGCCCGTCGCTGATCTGAGCTAGTTGGCTTTGCTTTCTTGTTCCCGATTCAAAAAATTGCAGTCGACGACAATCAGCGTGTCCACGGTGCACACGCGGCCCGTTTTCTTTTGCACCATGACAGGATTCAAATCACAGGCAACGAGAGAATCTCGACAATCGTCGGCTAACATCGAAAGGCCGGATATGAGGTTTGCAAGTGGTTCAAGATCGGTCTTCGGGTAGAGTCGGCGATATCCTGACAACAGTTTTCCCGCTTTTGTCTCGAGCGTCATTCTTGTTGCGTCTTCGACACTAACAGGCGAGAGCCTGACTGCGCAATCTGATTCCAGCTCAGCTGTCGTGCCGCCCGTGCCGATAACAAGCAATGATCCGAAGGGCGGTGATTGAGTGAACCCGACCATTACCTCCAGGCAATCAGAAACGTCCTGCTGCAATTCGAAACCCTGGATGACTGCCTGTGTGGAATAATTTCCGACATTGCTTGAAATTGCTTCAATGGCTTCACTCAACGCCTGTGAATCTGCGACTCCGACGACGACGCCACCAGCTTCTGAGCGATGCGGAATATCTGTCGACACGACTTTAACGACCATGGGGTAGCCGAATTCGTTAGCTCGTGTAATAGCTTCCTGCGCGCTCTCAACAACAATTGATGTTACGTGCGGAATTCCGTATTGCTGTAATAGTGCGGCGCTCGATTCACGATCGAGGACACCTGATGATTCATCGAAATTCCACCGGGCCGTCGATGGTTGGCGGCCAGATTGTTGACGATGTACTGTTCGAGTGTTGCCCCATTCGCGAGCGAATTTCGGATCACCCTTAGCCATGTTGCCAATTGCAGTGATGCCGGCGCTCAATCCCCGTAGAACAGGTGTTTCCGTTGCAGTAAATTGGTCGACGATTGTCTTGTGAATGTTCTGACCGGTCGGAGAAATCAGGACCACGGGTTTTGCGGATCCAACCGCCGTGTTGGCATAGGTCTCAAGGATGGATTCGTAACTTGCGAGGGACCGCGGATTGAGGCTGTCCTGCGCGTCCTGAATGAATGCAAGTCCTGCGACGGATCCATCATTCAGCACTGCGTCCAGTGCGATCGGAAGTTGCGTTCGGTCCAACTCCAGTGTCGCGCCGATGTCGATTGGGTTCTTGCCATTGGAACCTGGCAGGCAGTTTTTGATCAACTGGCTCGTCTTCTCGGAAAAGACTGCAAGCGGGGCTGAACGACGTTCGGCAACGTCACA
>JAVJHY011532478.1:0-11971 GCA_035593235.1 Phascolosoma agassizii | reverse complement strand
AAAGGTGCTTCAGTCCCGCGTCGGTAATCCGAGTGCCCCCCATCCGCAGCATCGTGAGACGACGCAGGTGTCCGAGGTGTTCCATTGCAGCGTCACCGATTTGCGTTTCGGCCAGCGACAGTTCCTGCCCGGGAGCAAACAGGCGGCCTTCCATGTCGAAGTTTGTCCCGCGCGGTACCTGAGCGATCGCCACTGGCACGGACCCGCCGACATCCACCAGCCAGGTCCGGTTGCCATACAAAATCAGCCGATCCGCCACGAGTTCCGAGGAAGAGAGGCGATAGCCGCTGACAAGTTCCTCATGAAAGGTGTGCTCTACTACCGACCCAGTGATCAGGTCGTAAGAGGCAAGTTGGCCCTGAGAACCCCACCACAGCCGCGAACCGGCAACGGCCGGAGCGTCGGCCCAGACGTTGCTCTGGATGGTGTCGAGAAGTGCGAAGTTGCGTGCCGAGTAGCGGCGGATACTCTGCTCTATGACTACGAAGAACTCGTCGGCATGTGCGGTGAAGACGCGCATGTCCGGGACGGTCACGCGGCCATTGACGTCTCCCTGCGGGGACAGGACGCTCACCGTGTCGTTCACTCGCGCATAGACCAGCCCAGTCGTCGGAGAAATGTCGAGTCTGCCGTAGGCGTTGCCGTACATGTCGACGCAACAGACCGTGGTCCGGTTGAGCTCGACATCGCCAAGATCGAGCCCGCGATTTATCAGATCCGCGCCAACGACGGTCGACCGAGCTGCCAGCGCTTCGGCCGGTGAAGGAGGAGACTCTTCCCAGGTGCGTGTCCAGTCTCCCAACACTTGCAACGGTTCGGCATTCGACCCCGAAAGCGCAGCAGGGCGAACATCCTCCCCGGAGGCGTCCTCGCCGATCGCCATCCGGGTGTCGATCGAAACGGTCAGGAGCACGACCAACAGAAACACCCTCAGTGCTGCAGACTTCTCCATCGCCGCCCCTCCCGGTCGTGTCTATTCAGTGTGGCCCAGCCCGATCTGCGAAGGATGGGCCACACGCACCCTTCCGTCAAACTCAGGACTTTGCGGGTGAGACGCAGACCAAACCGTCGATAGCGGGGACTGTCCGTGTTCTGCGACGTTGGCGGTCGATCACCAGCGGGTTGAGGGTGAGCCGACGTCGGCACGCTCTCGCCGCCGCAACGGCAAGTCAGACACACTCGATGCCGAAGCAGCCGCTCGTTCAGTGTTGGCTGGCACGGCGACCACGATCCCCAAGACTGCTGATGGTGCGTCGGAGATGATCTACCAAAGCAACGTTTCCTTCGGCAGGGAACTCACTTGCGACCAAACATGATCAGTTGTCCAACCGTCACCTAGCATTCGTCACAGAACGTGATCTGGCCGCCTCGAACCCGCCCACCCGCTGACTTGAGCCCGTGCTGGTCGCAACTTCTTTGGCTTCATGTCACCTGGATGGTGGTAGATCCGATCGTGTGGCGGTCGGGTCCAGCGTCGAATGCTGTTGCGACTATCAGCTCGTACTGGCCCGGCGGGAGCTGGTAGATGTCAGGACCGAGTTCGCATGTGTCAAGGCCGACCTCGATGGACATCGAGATAGTCTCGCCTGGTTCGATCTCGGCAAGTGCGAGCACGCCTGCACTGTTGTATTGGGCCCACCCGGTAGCGCCAGTCTCGGCATCGAAGAGCATCGCAGTGGGCTCATCGGTATCGATGACGACTGCCGTGTTGCCGGGGTTGGTGACGAGGATCTCGTAGACGACCGAGTCGCCCTGCAGCGCGGCCCCTCGCCGTCCGTCGCTGTCGTCGGCCTCGATAAACGTCCACGAGTCGGTCGTCTGGGCGACCTTCTTGCTGATCGCCACCCGCGGGTCGGCCACCTGGGCCAGCGCAATCGGAGATTCAGCGAGAAACGCCAGCCCGGTCGAGCCCACCCGGTGATGGTTGGAATAGATGTCGCCGATGGCGTTTCCCGACGTGCCGAAGGCAACGGTAATGGGGCGGGCAGGCGAGTTGGCCGACAGCGGCCCGGACACAACACGGATCGCCGTCGTCTGGTCGATGCTGTCTTGACACAGCCCAGTACCGAAATCGGATTGCTCGCACCACGCGAATGCCGGAGGAATGGAACCGTCTGGGTCGACGCTCTCGGGCGGGGCCGCGGTGTATGAGACGGTCTCACCGTTCTCGACGGTAACGCTCTGGAGCGAAATGCTGCCGTTGAATCGACTCGCAACCGAACGGCCGTCGCCGACGAAGGGGAAGACGTCGACAACGCGCGCCGCGGGCAGCGGCTCGCGTCCGCTGTTCGTGTAGGAGAGCCGGTAGCGCACAGTACCCCCGGAGGCAATCAGCGGGGTCAACGATGTTTTCTCGACGCCCAGGTTCGCGTAGCCGTCGGTGAAGTTCACGAAGGCGAAGGTTTGTTTCGTTGCATCCGATTGTTGGACCGCGGTGGTGCCCTCGATGGTTCCGATGACCATGGCCTGGTTGTCGGTGATCACATCGTCCGACGCCCGAAGCGTGAAGATGACCGGTCCGAGGATGGTGTTGTGCGCGACCGTGCCATACGACCACACGAGCTTGGTCTGGCCGCCGCCGCCATCGATCACCTGGTCGGGGGCGCCCGGAGTTCCCGGGGCGGGAGGCACGTAATCCAGCCCGTCCCCCATAACGGCATTCAACTCGAAGTCGTCGGTGCTGCCTGCTCGTGGCGGACCCGCGACCGATCCTGTGAGGGTGACCTCGATCTGATCGCCGGGAGTGAGCGGCGCACCGCCGCCGGTGGCGGGATTGGTCGTTCCGGGATCGCTCGTCATTTCGATGGCGAGACGCTCAGCGCCGATGGTGATCCGGTCGCCGAACTCTTTCGCCGCGTTGGGATGGGTGGCAGGGTCGTAGTAGGTCGGCCCGCCGCCGAAGTCGCCGGCGAGGGTCCAGCTGGGTGCCGTTCCCGTCCACCCACCGGAGAAGTCGGCGAATCCCGAGCTGACCGATGCGATCTCGCCAGCCGCCAGGTCGCGAACCTCAAGCGCAATCCACGCGGCGAGTCCTTCATCTCCCAGAATGGGGCGCAGAGTCCGAACCCGGACCAGGGCGATCGCGTCAAAGCCGCCCGGGATGGTGGACGGGCTCGTATACCAAGTACCCGTCGGACTCGCCACGTCGTCGCAGGTGGTCTGGGCGCGGACGCTCGCGTCGGTCCAGTTGGCCGGGGCAGGCGCATACTCAATCTCGTAGTCCACGCCGTCGACCAAAGGTGGGCGCCGGGGTGGTCCGTTGTTCATTTGTTGGGAGGTGTAGTGGGAGACCCCGTCGAAGCCGCGCACGAACACCGCGGAGTCAGTATCTACCGCTCCCGTGCCGGCGATCCCGGTCGTCGCGCCGTATGTGGCAGACGAGGGATCGGGATCCACGCTCCAGATGTTGTAGTCCTCAAGCTGAACGGCCTTGAGCGTCGCGGTGTCGATCTTTGCGCACGCCACACGTCCATCGACTGTCGCGCCACTCCAACGCGTGTTCGTGTCCAGGTTGTAGGTCAAGCGCTTACCCGGCAGCACGATGCCGTCACCGGAGTAGTCGTCTGACTGTCCCGGCAGCAGGATTCCGTCCTCTGGATCGGGGGCGAACAACGGCGGGCGGGGGTCGCGGTGGGGCCCCGCTCCGGCAAAGGGGTCGTTGTAGTCGATATCAGAAAAGACGTTCTCGAAGCTGCTACGCCAGGTTCCCGGCGGGGAAACGGACACGTTTATCGACCCCTGATTGTCAGTTGTGGCGTCGGCGCCGAGACTGTTCGGCCCGGTCGCGGAGTCGGCGATGAGCGCCCCCCCGGGAAGGGTCAGATTCGCGACACCCGTGGGCCCACCAACGATCGTCACCAGGTCGGCGCGGGGTGTGAAGGTCGCGATCTGTCCAGCCACAAGAATCCGCCGCCCAGTGAGCGGGTCGCCGTCGCTGGACAGGGTGGGGAACTCACTCGAGGACCAGTCGACCCCCGAAACTTCAACGCGCAGATCCGAACCAACGGTGGTGCAGGTCCAAGTGCCTGAGTCGCGCGTCGTTCGGCTTGGAACACTGAGTCCCGGTACGACCGCGCCCCAAGGGGCGTCACCCCGAATCCGCAGCGGCCCACAGGCGTCGAGGCCCTGCACTGACCAGGTCAAAAATCGGGAGTTCGGTGAAATCCCCCCGGCCCCGGAGATGTCGAGCTCGAATGACGGTGTGCCAACCAACTGTTCGGAGCCCCGGCCAGGAGGCGTGATCTCAAAGGTGACGGGCCAGACAACGACTACGCCATCCTCGGGTGACGGGCCTGGCGATTGTGCACCGGACAGGGCGAAGGCCTCGTAGTCCAAGGAGAGATTCGTCTTTGGCGAGGCACTCACGGTGAGCGGATCGCTTGAATCAGCTGCAGTCGCCGAACTCGTGCCCGAGATACTGGTGTCAATGCTGAGCGAAGTGCCGTGTGCGAGTCCGGTGGCCACGACCGCGGCGTAGCGTGCGCCAACCGTGCCGTGCGACTGCGCGCCAAGATCGCAGGTCAGCGAACGGCCGTCCGTCGAAACCGATGAACTCGGACCCGGGCAGCCTTTGGGGACTCCCGCGAACCGAACTCCCGGGGGTGCCGTCGCACCGAGGAGAACCTGGCTGTCGTCCGCCCCGGCAACCCGCCAGTCGATGCGCAGTCGGGCGCTATCGAAGGATCGAACAATGCCGTTGTTCGGCCCGGAATCGAGACCGGGACCGGGACCGGCGCTGGTGTCAAAGGGTGCGGTGCCGTCGGACTCCCATGTCGCAAGAATCGACAGATCCGCCGCCTCGGCTCGTGCGGGCAGTGAAACAAGGGCGCATGTGAAGACGGTCGCAAAGGCGACCAGAAGGCCCGTAAGCCGTGGTCTGTGGTGGGTCATGTCGATCCATCGGCCGAATGGGACTCGCGCTTGAGGCTCAGGGCCTAAGCCTCTACGCCGGCGTCTCGCGTGAGGCTCGACCGGAGACCGGCACGCCCAAATGCTTCCGACGCTTTGATCGACTCGTCGAGCCTGGGAGACCCGCCCGCCACCAGGCTGAGGCTCGGGCGAATGGGCGCAGCTTAATATGATGACTCGGTCCGTTCCCGATCGAGGAGCTCCCGTGAATCTTGCTGATGCCCACGTACTGATCACCGGCGCGTCGCGCGGGATCGGTGCCGCTCTTGCGGAGAGTTTCGCCGAAGCCCGGCGCGCAGACCACTCTCGTCGCCCGCAGCGAAGGCGACCTGCGCGAGCTGTGTGACCGCCTTGAGAATGCCGAATACATCGCCGCGGATCTCACTGAGGGTGATAGTCGGCAGGGACTCATCGCCCGAGCCGAGAATGGTCACGGCCCCGTCGATGTTCTGATCAACAACGCGGGAATCGAGATGGCCGGCCCCTTCTCCGACCTTGACGCAGAAGGGCTTGAGCGCATCGTCGCGCTCAACGCACTGGCGCCGATGGAGCTGAGCCGACAGGCGATTCCAGGGATGGTGGACCGTGGGCAGGGACATATTGTCAACGTCAGCTCGCTGGCGGGCACCTCCGTGCTCCCCGGGCTGGTCGCCTACAGCGCGACGAAGGCGGCGTTGACGCACTTCACCGCCGGCCTGCGAGCCGACCTGCGGGGGCTACCGATCGGGACCACCGTTGTGGAGATCGGGCTCGTTCCGGAGACCGCGATGGGCGCGGGCGTGATGAACTATGGCCCACGGATAAGGCCTTCCGCCGCTTCTACCGGCTTGGACTGCTGCGCGACGTCAAGATGGACGAGGTCTGCCGGGCGACGGTAAACGCCGTCCGCAACGGCCGCCGACATGTCCGCTACCCGCGCCGGGCACGAACCTTCGCCCTGCTAGCCGAGACGCCGAGGCGCATGGGCGAGATGATCCTCTCGGGCGTCGCACCGCGAGTAGACGAGTCGTAGCGAACCACGGCTGTAGCAGGGGGGGGGGTGAGCAGCGCCCTCGGGAGGACTCGAACCTCCGACACCAGGTTTAGGAAACCTGTGCTCTATCCCCTGAGCTACGAGGGCCTGCCCGGAGCATAACTTGGACCACTCACATAGCCGCCTCGCGCAGGACGTGAACGTTCCCAATGAAACTCCCGCAGTTCATGAAGGCTCGTTAGGAGTGTTCCGGCACCAGCCATTCGTTCGAGAACCCTGTGATAGACCGGCGTGGTGTTTCGATCACCAGGTCCTTTTTCCACGAGCGCGATAACTCGGCGCCGATTGTTGGTCCCGCTGGCACTGGTCGGCGCGCTCGCCTCTGCACCGATTGCGAGTGCTGCCGCCGCACCCGCCGTTGAGCCCGGTGAGGCCATCGTGAAATTCCGCGATGCGCCCCGAGGGGATCAGGTCGCCGCGCTCGCCGCCGGCGGCGCGCAGGTCGATGAGTGGCTGCCGATAGAACGAACCGCCGTTGTGAAGGTGGTTGGTTCGAGTACAGAGATTCTCGACCGCCTCGAGTCGGACCCCCGGGTCGAATGGGCCGAACCCAACTACCGTGTGCAGTCCTTTGCGGTGCCCAACGATGCACTTTTCCCCGATCAGTGGGGCCTATCGAACTCTGGCCAGACCGTCGACGGCGTCACGGGAACGGCGGGGGCCGATATCGGGATCGGCACCGCGTGGGACACAACCACGGGTGCCGATCATGTGAGCGTCGCCGTTGTCGATGGTGGCGTGGAACTCACCCACCCGGACCTGGCGCCGAACATGACTTTGACCAACCCCGGCGAGTCGGGCGAGGGTCGCGAGGGCAATGGTGTCGATGACGACGGCAACGGCCTGATCGACGACTGGCGTGGCTGGGACTGGGTGTCGCAAGACAACGATCCCTCTGACCTCGGCGAAAAGAGTCACGGTTCGTTCGTCGCCGGAATCATCGGCGCGCGAGGCAACGATGGTGTGGGAGCAGCCGGGGCACTCTGGACATCCCGCATGATGTCCCTGCGTGTTCTCGATGAGAAAGGTTCGGGACGGGTCTCCGACGTTTCGGCTGCCTTTGTTTACGCCGGTCGGCTGGGAGTGAGAATCGTCAACGCCAGTCTTGGTGGTGCAGGGCTTCAGTCGCAGGCGCTTAACGAGGCCGTCAACCTCTACCCCGACACCCTCTTTGTGTTCGCCTCGGGAAACAGTGGAGCGGACAACGACGGCGGCAGCGCGGTGTTCCCCTGCAACCTGCCGTACCCCAACGTGTTGTGTGTCGGAGCAACCGGCCAGAACGACGAGCTGGCGCTGTTCTCCAACACCGGTGTGGCATCCGTCGATATCGCCGCGCCCGGCGAGAACATTCTCTCCACCATTCGCGGGGGCACCCACGGTGTCCAGGACGGCACCTCCTTTGCTGCACCGTTCGCCGCCGGTGTCGCCGGACTGGTGTTGGCAGCGAACCCGACCGCACGCACGTCGCAAATCCGCGGTGCGGTGATCGCCGGCGCGACGCCACTTCCCAGCTTGGCCGGACGCGTTGTGTCGGGCGCCCGCCTGAGCGCACCAGGCGCGCTCGCCAGCGTCCCGCCCGCCGGCGCACCACCGGCCGTCTTCGCGCTCAAAGCGACGGAGTTCGGGCAGGGAACAGCGATTCTCCGAGGCATCGTCACTCCGACAGAGGGACCTGCGAGCTTCTTCTTCGAGTACGGCCAGACGCCCGCATATGGCACCCGGACCCCGATGATGCGTGGAGCGGTCGCCGGGTCGACCCCGGTGGGCTTCACTGCCAGGGGTCTCAGCCCCAACACCCGCTACCACTATCGACTGGTCGCGATCGATGTCGATGGCCTCGCGACAAGTGAGAACGTTTCCTTCCTCAGTCCACCTGCTCGAAGTTCAGTTTCGGTGAAGGTCAAAGGGCGGGACGCACGGCTGAAGCTGGCCCTGTCGCGGCGCACCATCATCAGCGGAACTCTCCAGCGGCGAAAAGTCGTCAGACGCGGCCGGAAGCATGTCGCGGCATTCGTGAAGGCCAAGAAGGTGCCCCGTAAGGCGAACAACGCGGGGCGGCTTGAGCGACGGATCGGCATTCTTGCGCCAGGTCGGTATCGAGTGAAGCTGCTCCTCGTGGAGTCGGGAAAGAGACGCAACATCACGCGCACCTTCACAGTCGCGCCGAAACGACCACGAATCACGGGACTTGCCAAGAAGGGGCGGACCCGAATCGTCAAATTACGGCTCTTCTCGCGCGCGAAGGTCAGCGGCCGGGTGGAGAGACTCTCCGGCGGGCGCTTCGCACAGGTTGCGAAGGTGCGGAGACGAAGCGTGCTCTTGGGAACCCGCGCGGTGGCACTATCGCCGAAGCTCCGGAAGGGTCGGTATCGCGTGGTGCTCACCATCAATGAGGGCGGAAGAAAAACCACTCGCACGAAGCGCTTCCGGATCTAGGACCCATACTCCCGGGCAGCATGTCGCCCGATAGCGTTCGGTCCGACATGTCCCCTCGACTCAATTGGCGCATCATCGCGGCCGGCCTTGCCATCGCAGCGGTCGTATTCCTCGCAACTGCCTTTGCAACGCGGGGCACGACGGACGGCGCGGATGGCGATCTGCTCGTCCCAACCCCGATCGAGGAGCCGGTCGACGTTCGCTCCATTCCGCTCCTGACGCCTGTGGAGCCCTTGCCGGAGGACGAGCGGCCGTGAGCGTCGCTAACGGTGACACTCTGGCGGGTCGCTACCGCATCGACGAGCGGCTTGCCGGCGGCGGCATGGGCGAGGTTTTTGTGGCGACGGACCTTGAGCTCGAGCGCCGGGTCGCCATCAAGGCGCTCTTGCCTCATCTTGCGGGAGACGAGGAGGTGGTGGCGCGGTTCCGCCGCGAGGCGCAGACCCTGGCAAGCCTTCGGCACCGCAACATCGTGGGGCTGTACGACATCCTTAGCGAAGACGGCCTCTTCTTGGTTTTGGAGTTGGTGCCCGGCACCTCCTTGGAGGAGACACTTCGCGGTGGGGCTCTGGCCTGGCGGCGCTGCGGCGCTCCGGCTCTTCCTGAACCGAGAACAACACCTCGTAGGCTTGACCCTTGACGCCGGCGATAGCGCGATTGACGAGCGGCCGGTAGCTCTCCTCGAGCACGTTGCGAAAACGTCTGCTCGGGGTCCGAACGATCAATCGGTTCGGGTCTTCGTGTTCGACGGCCAGAGGCCGGAACCACGTTTTGAACTCATCTGCAGGTACTTCGTCCTGGATAACCTCAAGGAGATCAACCCACGTCGAATCAGCCATGTACACCCCACCTGTCTTTTTCCACAGAGTTTTCCTCAATGCGGAAAAACGTTTTGTCGGTTACTACCGACTCCCCTGATCTAAGAAGTGAATGCGCCGCGAAGGAGGGGCAACATACCACGCGATGCACGACCTGGGAACGGTTCCTAGAGAGAAATCATCGAAGGTGCACTTGTCGTTCGGCGTAAGGTGACGCGCTGCGGAAACTTACGCGAATCGCCGCGGCGAAAATTAAATTTCTTGGCGTAGCACGACGACGCGAGCCGACTTGTTACGACATGACGCACGTCACGTTTCGAGGAGTATCGACGTGTTTGAACAAGCGAGTTGATGCGGGCCCCATGTTGCTCGCTTGGTACCGAGCGCACGCTCGAGATCTGCCTTGGCGGAGATCAAAAGAGCCATGGGGCGTTCTGGTTTCGGAAGTCATGCTGCAGCAGACGCGGGTTGAGGTTGTGATCGAACGCTGGAAGATGTTCATGCTGCGCTTTCCAGATCCCGCTGCGCTGGCCGCTGCGAGTGAGGACGAAGTTCTCGCGGAGTGGTCGGGCCTTGGTTACTACCGTCGTGCCCGCATGCTGCATGCGGCATCGCAGGAACTGGTGGCGCGCGGAGGTTTTCCCGCGAGCGCAGCGGCACTTCGAGAGTTACCGGGCGTTGGTGCCTACACCGCCGCTGCGGTAGCAAGTATTTGTTTCAACCAAGTGATCGCGGCGATCGACGGCAATGTCGAGCGTGTTGTTGCGCGACGGGTTGCCCTCGAAGAAGATCCGAAGCGCGCTGCCGGGCGACGTGTGGTGACGGAGATCGCAACAGGGCTTCTCGATCCGCAGAGCCCCGGGGACAGCGTGCAGGCGATGATGGAGTTGGGCGCAACGGTCTGCCGGCCGAGAAGACCACGTTGCTCAGAGTGCCCGTTGGTGCTGGGGTGTCAGGCTTTCGAAACGGCGACAGTCGAGCAGTTTCCTGTTCGACCCGCGCGGCGCGAGCCGACGATCGTACGCCGAGTCGTGGCCCTGGTGCGCGACGAGGGGGGCCGGTTGCTCTTGATTCGCCGCCAACTGATCCCGGGTTCATCGCAGACTGGCGTGGCAGTTGGCATGTGGGAGTTGCCGAACGTCGATGTGGATCCAGGAGGGGCATGGGTTGCCACACAGGTTGCGGCGCGCCTAGCGGTCGAGATTGGTGGACACTTCGAATGGACTTTCGATGCTGGTTCGCCAAGGCCCCTCGCAAAACACAGCATCACCCATCACCGCATCACCTATGAAGTTTGCAGCGCACATTGGTCCGCGGGGGTTGCGGATCAAGACGTCGCCGATCAACACATTGCGGAGGCACCAATCGATCGCTGCTTGCTGCGAGGCGTCTGCGAGGCCACCTGGGTCAGCGAAGAAGAACTGAACTCCAAACCGATCGCTGCGATGGTCGGCAAGTGTCTTTCTGCCGCGACGAAGTCAGAGGAGCAAGCAAGCGGCTGAAGTTCTTAGCGCGCCGGCGAGCCTCAGAGACCTGCAGCCCAGAGCCCAGCACTGCGGACGATCTCTACGCGGAGGCGTGGGTTCCGCCGGAGAGGATGTACCAGCCGACGATCTTCTCGTGCGCGTCACGGAGGCGACGCGAGATCAGGAGGCAGAGGACGCGCAACAGTCGCGACGACGAGACCTTCTCGATGTTGAGGAGTTTCTCGAGGACTTCTTTGCGCACCGACAGAACGATGGCTCCGTTCTCGTCGGCCTTGGCGTCGGCGGAGCGTGGCGCGTCGTCGATTAGAGCCATCTCGCCCAGGATCTCACCGCGCTCAAGAAACGCCAAGGCTTCTTCGCCAGCGCCCGGAATGTCCTTGCTAATCATCACGCGACCGTCGACCACTAGATACATTCGATCGCCGGGGTCGCCCTCGCGGAAGATGATCTCGTTAGGCGCCAACCTCCGTGCTTTCGAAAGCGAGGCCAGGAAGTTGATCTCCATGTTGGAGAGCTTTTGTTCTCGAAAGACAGCGCGTTTGGCCTCGATGTCGATGCGGAACTCGCCGGAAAGGTCCTGTGGGGTCTTCTGTTCTTCGGGGATCGGGCCGCCGGCCGAGAAGAAGCGCATCAGCTTGGCGTTGGTGTCGCGCAACTTGAGCGACAGGCTTTTCCACGCTGTCCAGTAGACGGCGACGTCGAAGAACTTGTCGTTCTTCATCTCTTCCTGCATCTTGGCGGTGTCGAGGACCAGGCAATCCACGTCGGTCTCGGCGCTTACGTCGAGCGAGAACATGGTGGGGTCAAGAAAAGCGATTTCGCCGACCATGTTGCCGGCGCCGATGGTGGTGAGCTCGAAAGGACCGTAGGGCGTCTCACGGTGGAAGCGCACGCGGCCGCGCAGAATCACGTGCGCCATGACCGTGCCGTCTTCTGCCGGCATGAGTTGTTCGCCGGCGGCATAACGCCGGCGCGTTCCGCACTTCCCCAACACCACGATGTGTTCGCGGCTGAAGTGGCTGAAGATGGGTGCCTGGCGCAGATCCATGGATTCGAAAGAGCCTCTCTGGGACTCGAAGTAGACAGCAAAGGAAGCGCTTGATGAACAGCCGTGGGCGCGCGCTCCCATTTATATTCTAGCCGAATCGCATTGAGCCACTCGGGGCTTCCGGCCCCCCTGGCTTGACCCCGTCACAAGCGCGCTACGCGCCGGTGTCGATGTGGCCTTCGGCGGCGCGCCGCAATCTTGCGACCAACGGCGCAATGTTGCCTTCGCCGAAGCCAGGGGT
>JAVJHY011532367.1:0-11973 GCA_035593235.1 Phascolosoma agassizii | reverse complement strand
TTCGCCGGGTAGCGGAATGCCGATGATACATGGCAATTCTTCGCCATCCTGCCTAGCTGTTCCCTGACGCGTCGCACGAACTGAAGCGATTGCTTCAATTGCGGTTTCCGCACCGGCAAAATCGGCTTGATTGCGAGCCTTGTCTATCAGTACTCCCAGGATCGCCTTGAGCTGATCATGGCTTCCCTCATGCAGATGGTCCGCCTTGGTCGCGGCAAACATCATGATCGCCCACACCAACACCTGGAACAGATAGAGCATCGGCTGATGCTTTAACGAAATCTAAGAGTGCCTGTACTTTGTCAGGACTCATAATCGCGGCTCTACGACCCGATAAATTTTCAGGTGAGAATCCAATGCGAGTTAGACTTCCCAACATCCCCCTTGCAGCAGCTCCTCTTTTTGCAATTGTACCTAAGTGACCATCGAGCAAAAAAACAGACCACTGTCCCTGATATTCATGTGTATAGGCATAAATCAAGCGTTCCTCGGCTGGTGATGTTTGATATTCAATTTCGTGAATTGCGTCCCAACCGTTCTTGGGTACTTCTTCTGTATTTAATTTGACTGTACGATTAAAATCAGGCTCGATTTTTGTAAAGGCAAGACGTGCTGCTGTTATGGCATTGGTCGCAGTAGATATATTTACTAATGCCAGCGTGGCATTGCCTTCGGGGGCTTTAAATACTATGACCCTTTCATTATTCGTACTCGACCAACCCGATGGGGCATCGAATGTCGGCCCTTTAATTTTCCTCGTTTCCATCATTGTGGCGGGATCTTCTGCAAGTATCGTTGGATTGTTATTTGAACATGCAGCCAACAATAATATTGATGCCGCAATAACCAACAGTAAGAAAGTTTTCATGATGTACTCCCTGTAATGACTGAGAATAGCTTAGGTGGATAAGTTGTTAAAATCAATTTGGGGTTAGAGCCATTGAATAAAATAATGCTAACGACGGCTTAGTCGGATCACTTGTCACTAGATAAGCCAAGGCTAACGTCAGCTATATTCGTATCTAAGTGAACATAAATTTGTCTAATTTTGAGGACTAATTTAGGTCAGGAATGTGGCTAGTTAGCCTTATCAGTGTACAAAATATGCTCATTGCAATATTCGTCAAGTGGTATCAACTGTCATGTTATTAATGCGCGGTAACTGTACCAAAGCTCGTTTTCTCATGATGCTTTCTTTAGGTCAAACCCATTCTGCTCAACGTATACATAGGCTAACTCAAGGCTTCCAAAATAATAACAAAGTAGCTGTGTACGCTTGTTAATAATATCTTTAGGCATGTTTTTGTTGTGTATTACATTAAGCCAAGCTGTGACGAGTACTGGTGGTGGGAGTTGTTGATCCATTTGCTTCAATCCTTGAAAGTTAATAGCTACCAAACAACCATAGTTCACTGTTGAAAATATTCAAGGTAGTGATGGTTTGTTTACCTATGATTAAGCTCATAGGAGCATTGTAAGGCTAATAGCTCTTTGGTTGATGCGAGCTATTGAATACGGCAAATAGACCCCATACCGACCTGTGATGGCACAAGTGACGGGGGCAATTATATAGATACATGAGTGGTTAGTTATATGTGTTGGTTGGTAAGGTAACTTTGTTAGCAGAGTGTGCATTGGAGACATTAGTTTTAAATATTTGCTAATGAAAAATTCGTGTCACATTACTGAGAAGTCTTAGTAATAACCTAAAAATACCCAGCTGACATTCTAATTTACTGATTTTATAGATATTAGTATTGAATTCTATATTGGATATTACTGAGACTTCTTAGTAATAGTTAAACAAAACAGTTTTGGCTAAGTAAATCATTATAAACTTTTTGATATTTATGGATATTAAGCTATAACTAATCACAAGTATGGAATGGATATTACTGAGAGGTATCAACCACCTTTATAAGCTATGGAAGTCATTCCGAATTAGTGCAATCGAAGGCATTGGTGGCATGACCATGAATGAGATACTTTATTGGTTTGGTTTATTTGAACGATTAGACAGTTGTGAGTCAGAATCTAAAAAGCAGATAATTTACAGTAAGTTGTCAGTCAACACATACAAGAACTTAAAGCGGGACTAACAGTTGGCTCGGTTTTGCTTCGCTACACATTGTAGCCAACAATTATCAGCCCCTTAGCTTGTCGCTATATGAATTTAACAACCAATAAACTTAAAAGGGATCTCGATATGCAATTAAAAATAATACGATTCATAACTTCCATAGCTATTATAATTTTTGGTATTTCTTTAGCAGGGTGTACTACTACTCCGATCAATAATTTAACTGTGGAAGGAGGTATATTGCAAAATAACAAAGTTTCTGCATTGCCTGGGTATGCGTTAAAAAAAGTTAAATCAACTAATTATAATACTATCAATAGTAATTGCAGTAGCGGCAGTGAAGTGGTTGTTCTTTATCGCATTGATGATTTTAGTATTTCATCCTCACATAGTTGTGGTTGTTTTGTTGTTGACGACATATTTACCCAAGATTTTGGGGGTGGGTGCGTCTTAAGAAGTGGGGTTGATGGCTCTTTTAGCTGCATGGCAACGGTTTGCAATAGCTGCGGCATGACATCACTTATTCCAAGAAATGAGATTTTTTTAGCTCCAGAAGACAGATGAACATATAAACCGCCTAACAATCGCATCCAGCTGACCGTAAACAGCGTCACAACATTTTTTGCTGTTGGCAAAAATTGTACCGCTGTTTACGTCAACTGATACGGGCGTTATCGATACTAAATCTAACCCTAAGCATTACTTGGCGCTTGATGCCTAATGACTATATTGTGGTAAAAGTGATCATGTCTCAATCGTGCGCATTGACGACGTTAGAGGGCTGTTAAAGCTAAGGTCAGCTTTATGATCTTATAGCTGACCAAATTTTTTTTCTATCTCGCAAAGGGGCGCATACCGCCATAGGTTTTATGGTAACAAAGTGCGCTAAGCGGAAGCTAGTAAACCGTTAATATTAACGGTTTACTAGCTGTGATTTCAAATGGTCTGTCCATTTTGTTTGAGTTAGCAAACCTGAGAGTATCAATTATGGTATTTGCATTAACAATGTTTGTGCACAATAATTAATACAAAGTAATTTTTAGAATGATGTCTTGGGTAATAGTTTCCCTTGTTTTCTTTGGTCCATTTAATCGCGTAACTATTGCTTCCTGCATGTTAGGATTGGATAAAAGGGAAATGGTCATGGAAATATCATGCACATTTAAATCGTGCTTCGTTAAGGTGCTATTGGCTGGCTTAGTCATTAGTTTGGGTTTATCGCTCTCTCCTGTCACTCTCGCCAAGAAAAAACCACGACCACCGCCTCCTCCAACACTGGCCGATGTTGCGATCTACACCGGTAACGGCACCTGGGATGTCAGCATCGCGTCTATCAAAGCTTTTATCCGCTGGCGTGCACAAGACCAAGAATTGAGTATTGCAGAACTCAGCGCCTGGGATATCAACAACCTGTCTTTATCGGGTTATCAGATGCTGATCTTGCCTGGTGGTTACGCTTATGACTACAAGGTCGCCTTAAATGCCTCTGGCAACCAGAACATCCGTAATTTCGTGGATAACGGCGGTGCTTATGTGGGCATCAGCGCCGGAACCTTTTACGCATCAGACGTAATCGTCTGGCAAGGAGATACATTCGACTATCCCCTGAATCTGTTTGATGGGATCACCGATGGTGAAATTACCGAGATCGCTCCTTGGCCGGATTTCGCGATGACTATCATCGATATCGAACCAGATGTTGAAGGCGTTACCGATAACCATCCCAGCTCGGAAGACGTGCTTTTTTTTGGTGAAGGGATGATGATAAAAAACAGTGGATCTAACCAGAATGTTCGCGTTTTCGCCCGCTGGCGAGTACCTGATACCCGTTATGATGGGGAAGCTGCCATTATTGGCTTTGATTATGGTGAAGGTAGAGCGCTTCTTATCGGCCCTCACTTGGAGGTTGAGGAGAACGATCCAAGAGACGGAAACGAGTTCGGCAGCTCCTTAAGTGACTATGGATCAGACTGGCCCTTGCTCTCCAGGATGATGGATTGGGTGGAGCAGAGAACTGAATTTACAGACCTTCCCTTTGATGAGCCCGCGCCTGATATCTGGGGACCCGTTATCACGCTATCAGAAGTGCCTTCACAGGTCACTGAAGGTAGCCTCATGCATTTCGATGCAGATATCATAGACGCGGAGATGAGGGTCAAAGACGCCAGCCTGACAGTCGTCGGCTCCCAGCAGCAATTCTCTGTAAGCCTGAGCAATCAAGATGACCTTCATGACGAGGGCTTCGAATCAGGCAGTATAGCTCCACCCTGGCAAGTAGACAGTCATTGGGCTGTTGTACCAAACGTCCCCTGGGAAGGTAGCTTTCACCTACAGGCTCGTGGGACCGGGGCGAACAATCCAAGGTATGCCCTAATTCAACTTGATAATCTGACAGACTATGCAACGGTCAATGTGGAATATGCCCGTATGCTGGTGGGGCTCGACCGCAATGATGACTTTGCTGTGGAGTGGTCGGACAATGGTGGAATTAGCTGGAATGAACTCGAACATCTGGGCAAACGAACTGGCCGCGAAGACAACTATCAAGTCAAACGGTTTGAGTTAGGAGCCCTGACTGGTTCGCTGAGTCTACGGTTTATGTGCCAAGCCAGCGGAAACGCTGAAATGTGCAGAGTCGACAAAGTTCGGATAACTGGTTTATTTGAAAATTGGCGGGCTGAAGTCGATACGTCCAGCTTATCTGGGGAGTACAGCTATACGCTTGACGCCAGAGATATGAGAGAAAATGATGCGATCCCGGCGGTCGGATCTTTCATCGTCGTCCCAGCTATAGACTAAGTGACCAGATAGGTAATTTAGTCTCTGAAATAGCAATGTTCAAAGCTGCCGACTGACAGCTACAGGGCGCTCTCTACCTCTTGGGCTACGAAGCAGCGAGAGGCGGCTCTCGACATATTCTGTGGGAAATGCGCTAAAGGTGAATTTCCACAGTTCGAAGTCTAGAAAGAGTATCAGGACTGAAAGACCATATTGAGCTTACAGGAGGTGTAACCACCCCATTCTGATGAAGAGTAGGTAAATATCTAAAATATGAACTAAAGTATATTTCAGATAATACGAAAAAGGACGTTTATTCTACTCATACGGGAGATTTTCATGAAATTATTATTCGGTATTACAACGCTGTTGATGTTGGCGGGTTGTGCCAACAATGTGCATTTTGTCAATACGCCTGTGCCGCCTTTACCTAATGTTTTACCCGACCCACAAGAGTTTAAACTTGCCTATTCGGTGCAAAATGATACCAAGCAGGTTTATCCTGTTCATGCCTTGCAAGTAAAAGTGTTTGCGTCCTATCGCACTAACTTTACCTCACAAAACTGTCAGACCACGCAAATCTTTAAGTTGCGAAGAATCGAGCCCGGCGAAAAGGTTGTTGCTACTTCGGTGAAATTTGAAAAAAATGATTTTGCCGGTGATGCCTGTCGTTGTTTTCAGGGCGCATGTGAGGGGTATATTACTTTAAGCCTGACTAATGCGGCCGGGGTATTAAAAGATGGGCCAAAAACCAAGTTTCAGATAACCTGGGGAAAATCAGGTTCTCTTGCCGAGCTCTCGGTGGTGGATCAATCGGATTAACCCCCAAAGCTAAAAGCCTTACAATAGCAGTCTCTAACATCCTATTGATCGTAGTGGTTAACTCGCTAGGATGAATGGTATCAATAAATTGTCCGACATGAACATCACAACCCTTAAAATAGGATAATGATGCTAGTCGTAACATAGTTGTTCATGGGACATTGCCTACAGAAAACTTTGTAAGAAAAGGATATTTATTAGACTTATATTTTCTCAAGCCCTACTGGCGTTTTGTGCGCTTAGCTGACATTAATAACTGGTTATTTTTTAGGTCAACTGATAGCCAACAGCTGACATTGAGCTTTTGTAAAAGCACGATCATATTTGGGCAATACTAACTGAAGTTTATTGCTCATTTGTGGGGCAAGTTTAAGCTAAAAACTGTCAGTGGATTTCACTGTAAACTTACTAAGCCCTTTGGGCAGCCTAGATTCACAAAACCCACCTTTGCAGCGCGATTTGACTCTTTACTTGCCTCAACTGAAGTAACAACTGCTTGATGTTGCTCTTCAATCATTTTAGCTGGAATGTCTAAGATCGTTGTTTGGCTTTCTCTGAGTTACTACTCTTTTTTGGTGCTTTCGGGTTGAATTGTTCTACGGTCATATTGCTCTCAACTTACTCTATATTCTCTAACTGGTGCTTTCACTAATAAAGAGCAGCGTCATAAATGGTGATTTAACTGCCTTTATAGATAATTTAATATGCTAGCTAAGACAAGTATTTAATACGCGGGGTTATACAGGAATGTTTTGTTGAGTGTTAATAATTGCACTTGTTAAATAAATGTAAGTAAAACTGGTGGTTATGGTTGTATAAGTGTCCAATTATTTTACACTTCATGATTTTGGAGGTGTGTAAGAAACCCTAACGAACTGAAAAAAAAGGATTTTTATTGTTTGGTATAATTAGTGCAAATATAAGCAACTATAAGCAACGAAAACAATACAATTCTCTTTTAATTAATGTATTACAAAGGAAAATATGATGAATATAAAAATGTTAAAAGCTGCTCTGGCTGTCTTGGTTTTATCGGTTAGTGGGTTTGTGAATGCTGGATTGATAACTTTTACAGATAGAGCATTGTACGAGGCTTATATTAGTGGCGCAATAATGGATGATTACTTAGACGTTACTGATGGTTCTGGTAGTACTGGAATTCGCTCAGGATATGGTTGGGATATGAGTGACTTTGGCTGTGCAAGTGGCCCAGGACAGTGTGGAGATAATACTTCTCAAGGCTTTAGTTACGACGATAACTATATATGGACATACAATGATGGTGCATTCACCTTCGATGCTAACATTTTTGCCTTTGGTTTTGATTTTGGTTCTTTTAATGGTACTACATCCGTGACATTGAATGGAAACCAGAGTCAACAGACATCTACAGGTGGTTTCTTTGGTATAGCATCAACTGACTCACAAGGCTTTAGTGTTATAAATTATACCAAGTCAACTACGTATGGTTTATTTGATAAAGTAACATACGCAACACAAGCTAAAACTTCAGTCCCAGAACCTTCAACCCTTGCCATCTTCGCATTAGGTATTATGGGTTTAGCATCTCGTAGATTTAAGAAACCGTAATCTGAACTTTGTTAGTTATCTTAAAGCACCATTCACTGGTGCTTTTTTATTGCCTGTAACTTACTACTAAACTGTCATTTCGGTTGCTCAAACCACCTATCCGACAGTAACTTGTGCTTATCTTTATTTGATTTAAGCCAGTTATGCCTACAAGTTACTTACACCAAACATATCAACAATTGAAATCACCATACGATTGAGTGAACCAAAAGTGCTTTAATCGTTCTTTGTTCAAATAGGTTAATTATGAGAGCATTAAAATCAACTAATAACTTTACTGATGTACACTGATTTATGCCCTCAGAAAATACAAAATGTTATTCTTACATACTCTAGCCGAGTGATATATTTTAAATTTTCTATGACCGCAATGTTGGCTTAGTTGTCTATCAATAAATAGATAGATCTACTTTTCTGAATACTATAAACAGTTAAAGAAGCTATTGATGGTAATGTCCGCTATCGTATCAAAGTGAACATTAAAACCGATGATTATGGTTCATGAAAAGGGTCGGCTTTGTGGCCAGCCTGTGTAAAAACTCATTGTTGTTTGTATAAATTTCAAAAACGTTTTACCGCTTAGTTTGTTTATTTTGGATGAGAGTCGAATTTAAAATAAAAAGATAAGGCTAGAGCCTTATATTGTGGCCTTTATGGCGTTCATTAACCCTTCAATACCCATTATGTTTAACATTCGCTTGAAGTTATAAGCCAGAACATGGAGATTCATTTCGGTTCGGACGTTTTTAAATCGACGAGTGAGTAAATGCGTCATTCCCATCCAACACTTAATCGTACCGAACGGGTGCTCAACGGTCTGCTTTCTGATCAGCATCAAGTCTGGCCGTTTTTTCATTAACTTATCCATATTGTCTATTCTGTCTTGATGCACCCATCGAGATATTTTTCGGGGTGTTGCACTTTTTGTACATTGTGGCTGCAAGCTACAATGTCGGCAATCTTTGATACGGGCTCGATAATGCATCAAATATAAATCACGCTCTTTTGTCCTGGTTTTACCAGGCATTAATTGACTGTTGTTGGGACAAATATAAACATCTTTTTCTTTATCATAGGTAAATTTAGAACGATTAAAGATGCCTTTTTTATCGCTACCTGAGGTATCTCCCTTTGGTACAAGTGGTGTCATACCCGCATCTTGTGTGTCTTTGATATCTTGGCCGCTGAAGTAACCCTTATCTGCGATAACTGTTAGGTCTTTTCTTTTTAGCGCGTGTTGAGCTAAAACCGCGGTAGGACAGAGTTGGCCTCGATCAGTCGTATTCGTTACTTCATGTGCAACGATGAGATGATGTTTGGTATCAACAGCACTTTGTATGTTGTAGCTGACCACTCTCGTCATACCTTGTGTTTTCATCAACCTTGAATCTGGGTCAGTGGTGGATATTTGTTTTTCTGGATGCGCTTTCACTTCTTTTTCTAGTGTTTTTAATTCAGCTAGTTTCTGTTTTAAATTGTTAATGGTTTCTTGAGTTGCCTTGATTGTTTGGGGGCTATGTTGCTCTTCATCAGCACGGTCTAGTTTTTCTAAATAGTTACTAATATGTTTTTCAACACGTTCAATATGGAAGGCCATTTTCTTTGGGGTGTAATTGTTATCTTTGTTGTTGCTGGCTTTAAATTTACTACCATCAATAGCAATCTCGCCTTCATCAAACATGTGAATTTTCCTGCATAGCTCAACGAATGTCCGGCACACATGCTTAATACCTTTAGCATTATTTTTTCTAAAATCAGCAATGGTTTTAAAATCTGGAGCAAGTCGTTCAAGTAGCCACATGAGTTCAATA
This sequence comes from Phascolosoma agassizii, assembly GCA_035593235.1. Classification (NCBI taxonomy): domain Eukaryota; kingdom Metazoa; phylum Annelida; class Sipuncula; order Phascolosomatiformes; family Phascolosomatidae; genus Phascolosoma; species Phascolosoma agassizii. Next base: position 2,892 of record JAVJHY011532367.1, on the reverse strand, counting down.
TTTCGATTCGCTTCAATTTCTAATCTTCTAGATGATTGGACTCGATTTAGATAGCCATAGAGATAGAGCTTTAACATGACCGCAGGGTGATACTTAGGACGGCCAGTAGACTTGGTGAACACACCCGTAAAACCTAACTCAGCTAAATCCAATGCTTCAATAAACACATCAATGACTCGGACGGTATTTTCAGCATGAACAAAGTCATTGAGGGATTCAGGAAAGAGTGTAGATTGGGAACGGTTAACACCTTTAATAAAGCCTGACATGACACCCACCAATAAAGATTAACTTACTGATAAGTATAGTAAACGTGTGTTATATTTGTGGAGAAGGTTAAGGCCGATTGATCATAACTATCAGGTAGTTATACGAAAAGGTGATCAAAAGGTTTTCACACAGTCTGAGCCAATTGCGGACATTAGGTTTTGAATTACTGACGGCGGCTCAGAGCCTATAGCTGCCGTTTTCAATTAAAGCTAAAAGTTGGTCTAACACTTTTACATGAAGTTAGGTCTCAAATCCCCAAAGCGGACATTGGAATCATCCAATTTTCAAACAAATTTAGTTTATTAAGTTTATGGTGAAAACGCCTCCGGAATGAGATAGAAGCTAACATCATTTTTTTGGGTAAGATCACAAAACTATTTACGGTTATTAAATTCCAAAATTTAATCTACGGTTTTCTGCAATTGGGCTTAGGCGAACCCATCGAAATAAATACATAATAATTAATTTTGTTATGCCGCTTACTATAGCAAGAAACATTAATGGCCATCCTTCATTAACTCCCATAGCGCTAGCAAAAGCAATAGTGGATATATCCATCATGAGAATGAATTGACTCATTTTTATATCTATAGCACCTGTTTTGCCAGAAGCTAGTATTAATTTTATTTGGTGTATATACCCTTGAGCTAACAAAAACGTAATTATAACTATGAATAGTGTCGACACATCTTTACTGTGATTAGAATATACATCATGAAAAATAAGCCCTAAAATACCCAGAGCAAAACATAGCCCAGCAAATGAAATACAAACAAGGGAGATATTCGACTTTCTATCTTTCCAGATCTCAAACAATATTAGAGCAACAAATATCGAAGCAATTAGTCTTGGCCAAACTATATAGTGATTAAAGTCATTAACACTGTAACCGTATATAAAAAAAGAGAAATAAGCCAAAAAGCTCATTGTGAACTGATTTTGAGATAAAATATCAGTCACCTTTGGTTCTCTATTTTTTTTCCGTATCCAAACCTTATTAAGTTGTAAAAAAATGCCATACAAACTAACAAAAATTAAAACCGTATTTATTGACCCAAATAAGTCATACCACATACCAAAACTCTCCATACTTACATTGTCGATAATTATTATATATATCAATCAAAACCCACCTTTACTCTAATTTTTCGTCAACAAAACAAGAGTTTGATAAATGGCTGTCTAGCTATTTTTAATTGAGTTCTAGTTTTTTTCTAAGTTACTTTTCGAGCCTTGATTGAATATAGTAATGGTACTTGTTGTTCTTTATGAAGCATTTGATAGCCGTGTCCAAGAACATGCTCAAGCCCTTCAAAACAATTAAACGGGCAATATGGGTACTCTTTAAAGTTATCGATGGTTAAACCTGCTGAAATTAGAGCATTAATAACTTCACTTAAGGAGTGCGCCCACGTAGCAACTGTTGATTTAGTTCCATCACAATTTTCAGTGTATGTACCTTCATCTTCAACATCTGGTTCAAGTCGAGGAAAATACGAGTAACCAGATAGTAAGTCAGTAAATGTATGGAACTCTACAAGATTAAATACCCCTCCCATAGATAATGAATCGGCAACTGTTTTTGCCCAAAGGTTCAGATCAGGTAGCCAACAAAGAACACCATAAGAGGTAAAAACGACATCAAACTTTTCTTTATTCTCATAGCCAAATTGGTAAATATCCTTGGCAATAAATGTTGCTTCTAATCCTAAGGACGATTTTAGTTTATTGGCCTGTTCGATTGCCTCTGAAGATAGATCAACTCCAGTAACTAGTGCCCCTTTTCTTGCCCATGACATGGTATCTTGTCCAAAATGACACTGAAGATGCAAAAGCTTTTTCCCTTCAACATTGCCAACTTCATCAAGCTCGACAGGGTTAAGTGATGATTTGCCACTTTTAAAGCTATCAACATCATAAAATTTCGATTCTAGATGAGTCTTAGTTCGTTTGTCCCAAGCTTCTTTATTCACATTGATGTAATCCACATTGTATTCCTATATTTTTTAAAATTATTCCGCTTAACCGTATTTTACGTAGTAAAAAATTTTGTTATGGCGAACTCTTTCTCACTCAACTGGAGCTGGTTTTTGTTTTTTGGTTCTCTCCATAGCTTCAGGTGAAACGATTTTTCCTACTTTTAATCCAAAGATAAATCGAGTTACTGTGAAGCGCTTGATAACTTCATATCCAATGGCACAACCCATAAACGTAAAGAAAATTAATAGTATTGGCTCGAAAACGGGGCCTAACTCAAAATTTGCAAGCCACATAGCAAAAATGATAATTAAAGACTGATGTAGGATATACCAAGGTAGAACAGCTTCATTCATATAAGTTAAAACAGGGTGTTTCTCATTAAGGTAAGCACCTGCAAACCCTAACAATGCTAGTAGCCAAAAAACTTTATTTACTGACCAAATAGCTGAGATGAAATATTGAGTAACTATAGAAGCACTACTGTAATCAACGTCAAAGCCCCATGCTCTGTTAAAGCGAATAATCATTAAGGTATAACTGATTATAGCTAGCACTAACCACGATTTTCGATGCTCAATCAGTATTTGCCAAACGCTTGGTGATTTAGCTAATGTGTAGCCCAGCATAAACATAGTGAAATAA
>JAVJHY011532257.1:0-11978 GCA_035593235.1 Phascolosoma agassizii | reverse complement strand
GGTGAAGCTACGACCGACGAGTTCGGACGCTATCGATTGAACCACTCAAGCAAGGACGGTCAGGGTTTGCACGAGCGCCCGGGGGTTCTCTATGTTCGGGCATCAGAAAACCGCGTGGCCTTCAAGAAGCTCAAGGTGCTTAAGGGCAAGGATGTGTCTGCGAATCTTGGTTCCGTGACCGTGTTCCCAGGTTTTACGATCGACGTCAAAGTCAATGGTCGCAAAGAGGGTGACCGCACAGCTACGGTGTGGCTCGTGGATCATGACTTGGGCCTAGGTCGTCTCGATGATCATGCGGCGGTTTCGGTTGCCTCTTGGAGAACCGATAAGGAAGGCAAGGTAACGCTGCGTCATGTTCCCCACGGTCGACGGAGGATTCTGGCGCATCAAAAGGGTTGGGGGCGTGGGTGGGCCTATGTCCAGATCCCGACAAGAAGCGATGGCTCGCTCGAAATCGACTTGACCAAGGGTCATACGATAAGCATCGAAGTCATGGAAGCGGGCACCTGGGAGCGCATTCCCAACGCACGGGTCGAGATCGGCGACATTACCTATGATCCGATGGGTCCCAGCGGCGACTCAGTCGATAGCCCACTGTTCTCGTCTCCAAGCGAACTGCGGACCGATGAACTTGGTTTCGTTCGCATACCCGACGTCGGAGGAGACGGGAACTTATCGGTGTGGGCATCGGCAGAGGGGTGGTGCCGCGTGGGGCGCGAGGATGGAGTGCATCCTGGTTCTCACACGTACGTTCGACATGACCGGGAAGGCGCTTGGCTTGTTCTGAAGCGTTCTCGTCCCTGTCGCTGGCCGATTGAAGCGGGTGACCTCGGCGTTCCTAGAGATGGGTCGACCGTGAGAGTCGAAGTGCATGAGTCCTGGTTTGAACGGTTGCCTACTCGCTCTGCGATTAAGGATGGCTGCATTGTCGTTGATGGATTTAGCAGCGGCACCACCTGCTCAGCCACGGTGTTCATTCCAGGGTTTGGCGCTACAGATATCGAACTGGTGTCCGGTGCGCTCAAGGGACCAGCGGTTCGGTTTCGCCCACTGAGGAAGATTCACGTACACGCGATTCGATCTGATGGCAGCGGCGTCATGGGGCTTTTTGCCATGGTCGAACGAGTAGGCTCAAGCAGCCCCGTTGCCTCCGTTGCAACAGACCAAGATGGTCTTGCAGTGATCGAGTCGATCTACGAGTCAAACCTGTCGAGTATTCCCTATGTCGTCTCTACGGACAAGGAAGGGCAGTATGTCGTCGAACGAGAGTATGTAGATCTGTCAAGCGGAGATGGCCGTGTCGAATGCACGGTTCAGGCGTCGCGAACGATTCGAGCGCGGTTCACTGTGGGTGGAGAGCCTCTCGTGCAGGGTACACGAGTCGCTCCGAGCATACTTTATCGCGAGTTTGTGGAGTCGGTTGTAGGCGCCGACGGGATAGCTGTGTTCAACCTAGTTTCACCGCCTCGTGATGCGTCTTTCGAACTTGAGTTTGGGATTCACGGCTATCGCGTGCTTAATCCTCCGACGATCTCTCCTTCGACATCTAGTGATTTAGACCTCGAAGTCCACTTGAGCCGAGCGCATACGATTCATATCAGGGTTATTGCGTCACCGGACGGAGAGTGCGCCTTGGTGGTACAGCGCTGGCATGACGAGAGGCGCGTATGGAAGGACACGGCGTTCGAGGCCTCAACGGATCCGCTCTCCAACCTTAACGCACTCAATGGCGAGGAGATCTTTGAGAAGGTGCTTCCTGGCAGGTACCGGGCCATGGATCGCTTGTCAGGAATCGTGAGTCAAACTTTCGAAGTGGGAGCATCGAGTGTGCCCGTATCGGCGACGCTAGATTTGCAAGGCGTAGGGTGGGTCGAGGGAACGCTGATCACTCCCAAAGGCGAACACGTAAGCGTATTTGCGGTAAGTGGCGAAGGAGGGCGCTTTCTTGTTCGTGGCGCACCTGCGGTGTCGAGTCTCGCGCAAGTTTCGCCCCAAGACGGTTCGTTCAAGATCCGCGTAGGTCCCGGCGAACAAGTGACTCTTCGCGGGTATCACGATGCCTACCGGCCCCATCCAACCAAGGGGCGAGTATCGGTTCGGGGTCCTACGTCGGGCATTACGCTTCACATGGAGCGCAGTCCCGTGGCCACGCTGGAGGTCGATGCACATGTCTTTGATCGTCTTCCCCCTGGCAAGACGTTTCGTCCCGTCGTTCGTCTGTATCGCGGTGACGTGGAGGGTGACGGCATTCCGCTGACCGGTACGTTGAACGTGGATGCGCGCACGGTCTCCTTTGCGGGATACGAAAATGGCCGCTACACCGTCTGGATCGACACGTTGATCGCCGCGCCGCTCGTACTACCCGGCGTGACGCTTGGCAACGACAACGTGGATCTTGGGAAGCATAAAGGATCTCCAGGTTCAACACTAACGATTCGGCTGAATGGGAATCTGGCAAAGGGATGGCTCTATCAGTTGATGGCGTTCCGACTCGCCAAGCCGGCATACACACGTACGAAGTTTGCTGAGGGCGGTTCCGAACTGGTACTCAAGGGTCTTGGCCCGGGTCGATTCGTTGTTCATCTTTCAACGGGCGAAGGGCGCGCGAGGGGTACCTGGCTCCTATCCGAAGAGATTGAATTCGACGGCACAAAGAACGTGGAGCGCGTTGTGGAAGTGCGTTAGAAGATGTGGACAAAGATGGGTCTTGGAGGTGTGCAGAAAATGCCGGCTACTTCAACTTCCCAAACCGTGGCTTCTCTCGCTTGGGTAGTGAGAGCACGGCATCTACGTCAAGCGCATCGGCCTTGCGCGCGAAATCTTCGGCAGCCACTGCATCTTCGAATGGAAACGAGACCGGTGTGCCTTGCATGACCTCTTCGAGTTTTTCGTTGGCATCGTCGGGGGCGAGGTTGCAGGATCTCATGAGCAGTTTGATGACCGCGACCTTTGAGGCACACCGGGCGATCGACTCCACGACGACGGTAGGGGGCGGCTGATTGCGACGTTCCTTGAGCCGACTCGCCCAGCCATAGGCCCCGCCGCGGGCGCGCCTAAGCCGCTTGGTGGCTTCAGGGCCTCCGCCGGGGGGAGAGGGATCGAGCCACCAACTTGTGCCCTTGCATTTGGAACTTCGAAGGAAGGCCGCTAGGCCTGCGCCGGCCGCGAATCCGCCCAAGTGCGCAGAGTAGGCGATACCGTCGCCCCCGCCTGAAGCACTCAGGATTTGAAGTACCAACCACAGGCCCACGATCCAGAACGCTTCGATTTCAAAGGTCCTAAACACAAAGTAGAACGCCAACAACACGTGAATGACCGCCCATGGGGCGCCCACCATCACGAATCCCATCAGCCCCGAGATGCATCCCGATGCACCTGCACCTCGGCCTTGAGAAAATGCGAGAAAGAAGATGCTCGCCACAAGACCGAACGCCAAGTACGCGCCTAGGAACCGAAGCGGTCCTAGTCGTTCTTCAACATAACGCCCGTAGATGGTGAGAAACAGCATGTTGCCCAGAAGGTGCAGCCAGCTGAGATGCAGAAACATGGATGTCACGAATGTGTGTAGCGAGACATCTTTCGTATTGAGCGCGCCATCGAGTAGGACATGCTCCGAGTTGCTCAAGGTGAGTAAAAACGCCAACACGTTGATCCCCACCAGTGCATAGGTCGCGTAGTGGATTCGCTGATACGGATGAAGGATCTTCAGCGGCAGAAACACGTCGCTCCCCTCGGGACACATCATCGCGCTCAAATCGTCGTGCGGCAATCGTAGCGTGAGTCATCCACCCGCATCAAGCCACGGGGTGGGCATAACGCACTCAACGTAGATTCGAGGGTAAGGCTCAACCGTGTGCGACGGAAGAACGGGCCTGCGCGTTCCTAGGTGAGGAGGCCGTAGAGTCTGTCCCTTCATGCGTCCACGGTGCGGCGGTGCGTCCCAGTCTCCCTTGCATTGTGAGGTGGAAATCCGCGATCCTGATTCGTGAGCACTTGGTTCGTTCGTTGGCAAGAGTCGTGCATGTACACTTTCGCCATGCGTGTGCTCCCGACGATTTTCGTGTGTTTGATAATGCTTCCCCTGGCTGAGGCCCGCGAAGAGAAAGTGGCAGCGCTCGCGATTCGCCCTGTTCCCTTCATTCAAGGCGTGCGCGAGTCGGTGCATCCTGTGGGTGATTTAGCCAAGTTGCGAGCAAGTCACGACTACAAAAATGCGCGCCGCTATCGTCTCGACATCACGAAGCCTCAGCCTGATCCGGTCGTGGCGCACGCGTGGCGTAACGGCCGCCTTTTTTACCTGTTCTACAAGACCGTGGAACGAGCCTATGGGAATCGTCCGTGGATCGTTCAACGGATTCACCGAGTGGAAAAGAACTGGAAGGCAGACGACAAGGAGCCTGAAGTTTCGTCGAAGTACCTGGTGGAAGCGTTCAAGCTACGCGGAGGCGCTCAAAAGCGACCTGATCGCCATGTCGGGGACTACGGCATGGGTTCGTTTGTGCGCCGTGAAATCACGAAGACCATCGAGATTGGATTTGCCGATGTTCCTGACGTCGCGGTGGGCGATCCGTGGCCCTTTGAAAACACCAAGCTCTTTGTGTCGCTGCAGAAGTATCAGCCCGAGCGCGAACTCTATGACAAGGCGGCGTTTACTCGGTCCGTATCTTGGACTCTTACGACGACGCTATCCAAGGACGGTCGCTACCGCATTACGTCTCCCGAGTTAGGCATTGAGGTCATGGCGAAAACCAACGACGCCTCCATCACGTTGCCGCGCCCCATCGAGCCGTCCAAAGACATTGTGCTAGTACGCGGCGTGGGCCTCCGCGGTGCCAAGTTCGACGCGACGTGGCGCAAAGCGTATGAGCCCGCTGTGGGCGAAGTTGTGCACCAAGCAAAAGCCTCTGGGAAGCACGGCACCACCAACATTTGGTTCGCCAATGGACTGATTGCCAACATGCGCCCCGACGGGACCCTCCACACGCTCCGAACCGAGCCGGGGTTTGCGGGCAAGACATCGAAGCGCATTCGTATCGGATCGTCTCGAGCCGACGTCAAGGAGGTCTACAGCATTCCTCGTGGAGCCCCCAAGAGCGCCACCACTTGGAACTACGGCGATATCCTCTTCAACTTCGATGACCTGAATCGTGTGCGGCGTATTGTGATTGTGTGCGGTGGAAAGGCGAAGTAGCAAGTAGCGCGCTTCGAACGCGACGTTTGCGCTTCTATTTTCCGCACGACATGAGCGCCTGGGCGATGGATTCGGCATCAGGATGTGCAATCACATCCGACAGGGTTTCTGCAAACTCCTGTCGTATGGCGGCGGTAGTCGTCGTCACAATCTCGCGACGATCTACTTTGCCTCCGGCTTCCATGGTGGCTCGCGCTTGCGTCTTGGCTTCGTTCCAGATCTCAGCTACACGTGGTTGAAACGCCGCGTACTTCTTGTGAACCGCTTCACGCTGTTTGAACGAGAGATTCAGATCAATGGCTTTGAGTGCTTTTGCAATTCGAGCTTTGTTCTTCTCGATTCGCTCTTCGCGCCGCACCGCCTCTTGCAGTTTGCGAAATGCGCGAACTTCGTTGGATGTAGGTTGTGCCGTATCTCCATTTGAGGTGGGGGGCGAGTCTTCGCTAGATGGGGCGTCTTCTGCTCGCGCGGAGTCCCTGGGCGGCACGTTGTTGTCTTGCTTCGATGGAGCGGCGGAGAGAGCGCGTACGGTTGCTTCCAGCTGAGCCACTCGCGATGTAAGGCGAGGGTTTACGGCGGGTCCTTGCAACATGGGCGCACGGTCGGCCTCAAGCGTTCGCAGGCGCGCTTCAAGAGACGTTTCATCGATCGATGACCGCCCCTCTATCACATGCTCTGTGGGTGTGTCGCCTCGTAGTTGATCATAGATCACAAGGCCCAGGGCCACGGTAGAGAGGTTCACGAGCAGCAGGGGAAGTAGTTTCATGGGCGCAGCTTTCTTTGACTGGGGCCATGCGCTCTACGCGCACGGCCCCACTCGGACGTCTCTGCGACTATACCCGGTGTTAACGCCCACGTTTCGGCGCGTCGAGTCGATCAAGGAATGTTCGAAGCCGCACCTCGGCGGCTTCAAGACTCTTCTTCATGGCCTTAATCATCTCATCGCGCGGGGGCGATTTCTTGGGCCCGGTGGCAAGCGAGGCGCGTTTTTGCGATAGGGATCCGTTCAAGCTCTGGAGGAATGCGCTCCACTTGGCCTCCGCGGCCTCTTTCGACAGTGCACCACTCTTGATGGCATCGTCGATCTTCTGACGTATGTGTTTCACGTCCTCTAGTGGGGGCGAGTCTCGTCCCACGTGCTTGAGATGGAGTTTCCAGCGCAATTTGGCTTGCTCGCTGGTGATCGCGCCCTTCTCGACATCGGCCCAGATTTCCCTGATCACCCTCTCCGTCGCCTTGCGAGGGTCGGCTTTGCGATGCCTCGTCGACACGACGAGGCTTCCTTTCGCCCATATGGCGTCCTGCCAGGCGATCCACCTTGTTTTGGCCTCGTCTTCGCTAATCTCACCCTTTTTGACTGCGGCATCCAGCGACGCGCGAATCGCTTTCATTGCGGTACTTGAGGCATTTCGATTCTGAGTTTCTTGTGCCATCTTCGCGAACTTCCTTGAGAGGACCAGGACGTGTTTCGTCTGTTCCTCGGACAGGCCAATCGTCTCTTTCAAGTGATGCGTCGTTTGTGGGGAGAGCTTGAATGCATCACCTTGCTGATACATAGAATGCGCCAAGCGAAACGATGCCTTGAGCGACTGTTCGGCTTGTTCGGAGTTGAAGCCCTCCGAACGCAGATAGAGCCGCGCTTGTTTTTGCGCGCGCTTGGGGATGGCTACCTCTTCGAACGCAATGACTACGCGAGCGCCTCGCTCGAGATCTCCTCCCTTATGATGTTCATGTGCGTGTTCTTCGCTCTTCTCGTCGTGGTCACTTCGATCGTGATGGGGATGATCCTCATCGCCGACTTCGTCTTCGCCGGCGATGGCCAAGCCAAATGGAATCACCGCAATGATGGCGAGAGTGGTAAGGGCGCGTAAGGACCGCGACCATGGCGTGAAATTTCCGGAAAGGATCATTCTAAACCTCCATTCTAGAGAACCGCCTCGTGTGAAAGGACTGGCAAAGCTTGGCGGACGGAACGCCGGAGCATCCAAGAACTCAACAACCGACAAGAGTGAATCGGCATACGTAACTTGATTTGGCTTGAGCGTTGAGAGGACCATGGCGTCGCAGCAGATCTCTTCCGAGGATCGGACGCCGCGCCGTGCTAGGGCGGCCACGGGATTCCACCACCACAAGATGCACGTAAACCACTCAAGCAAGCGGACCCAATGATCGCGACGTCTCACGTGCGCTAGTTCGTGGGCGAGGACCCATTTCAGAGCGTCGTCGCCAATGTGTTTGATGAGTGCACTGGGGACCACAATCCTCGGCTTTCCCAACGTCCACCAAACCAGCGGTGTGAGCTTGGCATCGGTGGTATAGACCGTGGGGCAAGTGGCTAGTCCCAGGCGCCTGGCGAGGTCCGCGGCGCACGACTGGACACTCGGTGGAGCCACCTTGGCGTGGTTCGTAAGAGAACGATCGAAGCGAATGATCCGCATGAGCGATACAAGAAGCACAAGTGCACTCCCTGCGGCCCATATCCACAGGATCCACACGAGCGATGCTTGTGCCGTTGGATCTCGCGGTTCGCTTGTGACGTTGTGGTCGAGGGTGCGTGCCGCTTGCGACAGACTCCAACTGCTCGCATCCGTTTCCGGCGCATGCTCAACCCTTAGCTCAAGCGCTGCCGGCGGGGCCGAATGGAGGGCGGAAATTACAGGTACGTTGAAGAAGGGCGGTACGACCAACTTGATGAGGACGAGCAACCACAACAAATGCGTGGCGCGAGGGAACTTCCCCGTACGTCCAACGATCCAAGCGATGAGTGCAAGGGCCGAGGCGACGATGGCATTGCTCATTGTCATGTGAAACCACACGCTATTCACGGTTCTGCTCCTTGCGTTTGGCATCGAGCATGGCGCGAATCGATTCGATCTCTTCTGGAGAGATGGACTTGCCTTCAAGTAGATGCGTGATGAGCGGAGCGATCGACCCGCCCGTGAGCTTCTTGGCGAGTGACTCCAACTGACTGCTCGTGTATTCGGCGTGGGAGATGGCGGCAGAAAACAGATGAGCTGGTGCGTTGCGATTGCGACGTACGAATCCCTTAGTCTCTAGTCGTTGAAGCAGTCGCTGCACGGTCCCGTGCTGAGGTTTGGGTGCATCGGTGTACAGGGTCTCAAGGAGCGTTCGCGCGGTCATCGGCTCGCCCTTCCAGAGCAGCTCCATGACAGCCAGTTCGGCGTTGGCAAGCGGTGGGTGGCTCATGCGCCCTCGTTTCAGTACTTCACATGGGGTCAAACGACTTGTTGTCGTACCATACGACATCATGTCGTATGGCGAGTTGAAATTCGCGTTGCCGTTGTGGCCTTTGGTCCTGCTTTCCGTTAGCGGCCAAGAAATGGACCTTTGTGGTAGACCTGCGGAGTTGTCCGCTACTTCGACTCTTTCTGGACGACGAATTCCCACACTTCTCGGGTCAGGGGACTGTGACCCACACCCGGGAGCAGCGAGCGCTTCACACGGGTAAGGCCGTTCTCTTTGAGCGCCTTCTCAGCCTCGTCTGTTTGGGTCTCGATGCCGGGGGGTGTCTTGCCGTGGGTGAGGTGGCGATGTGGGTCCTTTTCACCGGTCATGATGTGAACTCTCGGGCCGCCTTCTTGAACTTTCTTGGCGCCCCTTGCCAGGGAGGATTGGTAGTTGGCGCACGCAGGGGCGGCGCACAGGACTCGATCGGGGTGTTGCAAGAGCATGCTGTACGTCAAGAGGCCGCCTCCCGAAAATCCCGTCATGGCGACTTGGTTGCTTGCGCCGAAGTGTTGATGCAATACATCGAGAAGCGCGATCAAACCGTCGGTATCAAACTCAGCTCGTTTGCTATCCCACTCTTTGGCAAGCGTATCGCTGTACGCTGGGAATTTCTTGATGTCAATGGCATTGGTGCATGACATCGCATGAGGAGACACCACGATGTACGGGTGTTTTCCACGTGTGCTCGCAAATCTTCGTGCGCAACCAAGAAAGCCCGCTCCTGCACCATCTACGCAAACAAGCACGGGCCAGGTCTTGCTGGGTTTCCACTGCTTAGGGAAAGAGACATGCGCGGCGAAGGGATGTTTCGCACAACGAAAGATTACGATGTCCTTCTTTGCCGCACCGCCCATTTTTTTGATGCGTTTGAGCGAAGGATCGAGCAACAAGATCGACATTTGAACGAGCGCGTGTTCGGCAGTTTCGTCCTTCTTCGCAAGGGACGCCGCTAGTTTCTCGAGTGCTTTGATCGCAGCACTTCGGAGCTTGCGGACTTTGGATGAACCCTTGGCGTCTCCCTGGTCGGGAAGTGCTGCAATTCTCGTGAGAAGCGCTGCGTCTTCGGCATTGTCCGCAAGAGACCTTGAGACATCCAGCGAGGTCGTGGCGTCTGTCTTTAGCTCCTCGACCATCTGCAAGGACGCGAGCGTGACGACCGCCGTGATGGCTTTGCCGCGTAGATCTGCAGGCGACTCCTTCGCATGTACGGGGGGCAACAACGTCCCCCAGGGAATCGTGAGCAGCGTGAGCGCGAGCAGGGTAGTTCGTACCATGAGGTGTTTTCCTGTACTGAGCAGCTCCCCGGTCCGTCGAACGAGGATTGTGCCCCAAACATCGACTGTCACTCAAGCACCGATTGATTCCCATTCAACGCACCTTGGCCATGCACGACTCAGAGCAATGTCGGGGCGGTTGCCAATGCGGCTCTCAAGGCCGGGTTTGCGGGAGCGTTCTTTCGATGGACGGCGGTGATGGGAAAATCAAACTGAGCGCCCGTGAGCCTCAATGCGACGACGCCGCGACCTTTGGGCCCTGTCGGATTCACCGTTGCAATGGCCGAGACACCAAGCCCCGCTTCCACAATGGCCAAGATGGTGCCCGCCGTATCGGCGGAGAGGGTGTTCTTGGGCGAAACCCCTGCCTGCATTAGTGCGTTCATTTGCATGGTATGTGCCAAGAGATCGTGTGTGTAGCCAACAAAGGTTTCGCCCTCAAGATCAGCAAACGTAACGCGTTCGCGCTTTGCCAATCGATGACCCTTGGGCACCACCAAGTGCCCGTGCAGCGTGCCCACCACCATGCCCTTGTACATGCGCGGAGTCGTTGGCACATAACTGAGAACGAGATCGGCTTCTCCACGACGTAGCGCATCGAGATCGGGCGAACGCGTTTCATGCAGATGCACTTGGGCCTTGGGTAGCCGCTTGCGAATGCGCTTGACCCAAGGGGGCAGGAGATCGCGCAAGACCATGGGAGCGGCATGAATGTGAATCTCGCCTCCATGTTCGGCACGTTCAATGGCACGTGTCACGGCGGGCAGGCCCTCGAAGAAGGGCGCGATGAACTTGTAGAGATGTTTCCCCGACGACGTCAGCTGCATTCGGTCCTTCGCAATGCGTTCAAACAAGGCGGTGCCAAGTTCTTGCTCGAGTTTGCGTACCTGTTGATGCACCGCGGGTTGCGAGATGGGGTAGGGGAAGGCACGGGCTGCTCGCGCATAGCCGCCCGTGCGCGCCACCCAGAAGAATCCCTCAAGTCGGCCGATTTGAATCATAAAGCACAGCTTATCAACACGATTTGTACTAATAACGAAGTGTTTGTGCGCCAATTCCGTTGTCTCTCCATGGCGGATCCCCCGTCCTAGGAGACTTTCCATGGTTCATACGCCAGTACGACCTGTCGCCGCCTTTGCGGCATTGCTAGGGCTTTCGTTGGTCCTTGGGGGCGTCGCCCGCGCGGCGCCCCAGCCGGCCCCCAACGATGGGCCTCCTGCTGCGGTAGTTGCCTCCATGCAAGACGATGGACCCACGCAGCCCCTGTCTCATGGTGCGTTGCGCATTCAGAGCCACGACGTGGCGGTGATGATTACCAACGGATTCGCCACCACCACGGTCGATCAGGTTTTGGTCAATCCTTCGGCACATGCCGTCGAAGCGGCGTGGGCTTTTCCGCTTCCCAAAGACGCCGCAATGTCGGAGCTATCGCTCCATGCCGGTGGCAAGGAGTACATGGGGGAGGTCGTTGAGAAGCAGCGAGCCCGAGAGGTGTATGCCACCGAGAAGGCTGCCGGCAAAACGACAGCTCTCGCCGAGCAACATGAGTACTTCCACTATCAAGTGAAGATCGCGCGCGTCCCTGCCGGCGGCGAGGTCAAAGCGCGAGTGGTCTATGTCCAAGCGCTTGCGATTGAGTCAGGCGTAGGCCGCTACCTCTATCCGATGCAAGAAGGAAACACCGATGACTTGGACAACGCGTTCTGGTCGATGGAACGAAAGGCCACGGGGCGATTGTCGTTTGATGTAACCCTGAAAACTTCGTTCCCTGTAGATCGACTGGCCTCGCCCAGTCATCCGACGATGGCGTTCAAGCAACCCACGGAAGGTGGCGTGTGGCATGCCCGCTTTGAAGCCGCAAGCGCGTCGTTGGATCGCGATTTCACGTTGCTCTATCGTTTGCATCCCGACGTCCCGGCACGCATTGAACTTTTGACGCAGCGCAATGAAGGCGCCGCGGAGGGCACCTTCATGGCCGTCGTAACGCCGGGTTCCGACTTGGCGCCCATCCAAGGAGGTACCGACTGGGCCTTTGTGCTCGACGTCTCGGGCTCGATGGAGCAGGAGGTCGTCGAGCGCGACCGCTTCGCCGTGGAGCTTGTCAATATTGGGCGTTTTCGCCCACGGGTGGCCATTGCAGCCGAGGTCGCCATAGCCCTGGTCATCCGTGATGACGAACACGACGTTGGGTTGCTCCGCAGCGAAGGTCGGACAGAGAAGGCTCGCTGCTAGACAGAGAAGCGGAATGGTGCGGTGGATCATGA
>JAVJHY011532036.1:0-11980 GCA_035593235.1 Phascolosoma agassizii | reverse complement strand
TGCGTATTATTGTAGCAGTTGCCGCTGTGCTAATCCTATGGATTGCCGTCTCGCTAGCTCGGCTCAAGGAAAGTATGTTTTGGATTTTTTCGAATTTCGAAAACCTGAAGACTGTCAGTATATATTGATAATTCGATTTCTTGGGTTTTTATAGCAGACTATTACGGATAAGGGCCTAAATCAGCGGTTGTCGACGATTGAACCGGTGAAAAGAAAAAACAACCTAAAAATGGAAATATTTTAACTATAAAGCTTTAACATTCATGGACCGCTAACTAACGCATGCTATTTAGGAGCAGGCTTGACTGAATTTTCCGATTTTTCATTCTGAATACTTAAGTTTTTGCACAACTCCTGCCAGCTATTCAAAAATCAGTTCAAACATTGTTTTGTAATTGGTTCACAAAAAAATTGGATTATAGTTAATGTCTAACTATTCGTTGCTAAGTCTGCAGGTGGTCAACTATTTTAAAAAAGAAGCGATAGATTTATGGCATATGTCGTAACAGAACCTTGTATCAAATGTAAGTACACGGATTGCGTAGAAGTATGTCCGGTTGACTGTTTTCATGAAGATGAATTCATGCTAATCATAGATCCAGAAGAATGCATTGACTGTGCTGCCTGTATTCCGACATGTCCGGTTGACGCGATTTATTGGGATGAAGATGTCCCCGAAAAATGGAAAGAGTACACCGCTCTCAATGCGGAAAAAGCCAAATCTCTCCCGGTAATCGTTCAAAAAAAGGATCCGCTTGTAGATAATAACGATTGATCAGCGGAGAGTCTAACACGACATAGCAGCAATTAAATGGAAAATTGTGTATCCCCGTTGGGGAAAGAAGAAGTATGAGCGTTCAGGTCCTGGGGTGATTACCCCAGGCTAGAAAATGTATCCCCGTTGGGGAAAACATAAAAACAATACTGCGTGCTTTATTTGTCCCTAGTTTTCTTGTTTTTTCTTGCAGACTATTACGCATAAGGGCTAACTCCCTTTTAGTCGTCTTTTGAAGATCGATATCTTAGGTTCTAGGGTCCTGGCTTTGGGCAAATACAATTTTTTGGATTGGCTAGCTTATGGGACCCGAGAAGATTTCGATCATAGGACAGATGGTTCTCTAACCAATTTATTAAAAGCTAATTATGATTCAGCGCACCGATTACTCAAGCGCACAGCGACACCTTCCCAATATCGATCAACTGCTGGACCGGCTTCCACTGACACCGAATTCTCAATGTTCATATTTCCTTGACAAGTTAAGTCGATCAAAGACCTTTAAGTTGGAGGGTGACATTCCAGTGGAATTGCTGGAAATTGCGCTTAATAAAGGATTTCGAAGGTGTGGTGATATCTACTATCAATTCAACTGTGAAAATTGCCAGTTGTGCTTGAATTATCGGGTAGTAATTGGGGAGTTTTGTCCTAGTCGATCGCAGCGAAGGGTATTAAATAAAAATAGAGATGTCGAGTCTATCCTCAAAAATCCAGTGCCTACAGTCGAGAAGGAAGAGTTGTATTTGCGGTACCAGTTTGAACAACATTACGGAAGTAAGGCTTGTATAACTCAAAAGCATCGCTCTTTTGATTATGATGATCAGCTAGATACCATGTATCATCAGATGTATACCAATCCGAAATGCTCGAAAGAAATCGAGCTATATGCGAACGATAAATTGATTGGATTCGGCATAGTAGACGTAGCTATACAGTCGGTTTCGGCAGTCTATTTTGTTTTCGATCCAAAGTACCGAAAGCGAAGCTTGGGCACCCTCGCAATCTTAAGAGGGATTGATTGGGGTAGGTCCAATGGGTTTCATTTCTATCACCTGGGTTTTTATATTCCCGGCCATCCTAAAATGGATTACAAGAAAAATTTTGGCAGATCGGAAATATTAGACCGTGGCAGTAATCAGTGGAGAAAGGATATTTCCCCAAGTTCTTTAGTTAACAAGGAGTTAGTACATTGTATACCGCGGCATTAGATACCTCAGGAAAGTCTGCTCCTTTTTCTTTGGCCATGGAAAATCAGGGAAAGATAGTGACAAATGCTTTGTTCCCATTGGGTCCAAAATCCTCCGAGTTACTACCAAATATACTTGAATGCCTGGCCAAGAAAGGAATAACTCTAAAAGATATCGGCAATTGGGTAGTCGGAACCGGTCCAGGAAGTTTTACGGGCATACGGGTAGGTATCGCGTTAATAAAAGGCATTTGTTCAGGCACGGGGGCAACTTATCGGGGACTACCAAGTAGTCTGGCCATGGCAATTGATGCGGTAACTGCTGAACAGGAACAGATTGCGGTCCTTCATGACGGGAGACGTGGGCAAGTAATTCTCACCCTATACACCTATGAAAAGGGAGAGATGAGGTTGGCCGCCCCCCCATCCCCGGAGTCGGTTTATAACTTAAACGCAATACATCCGACCCGATTCGTCATTCGAAGGGATGACAGGATCTTACCGGAATTACCCAATTTGGATAGACCATTATCGATTGTAGATTATGTTAATGCTGAACGGCTTTTGGATCCTCAAGGATGGACTTGGCCGAAAGGTCCAGAGGAAAGAGCATCCAGTATTGAACCGATTTACGTTAGACCCGCGGTCTTTGGTTCTCAAAATCCAGTAAACGTGGCCAAAAATGCCGGCTAAAATTTGCGCAGACGCTTGAAAAAGTAAAAGGGAACAAAAGTCTTGTGAAACTACCAACTGATATTGTCAATGATTTCAAACAGCGTCGACAACTCGAGGCTCCGGAATTTGCCGTGAGAGGTTTGAGCGATGTAGAAGGAAATATTGGGGAAACTTTCATCCTAGGAGCAAATGGCAGTTTACTAATTTATTCTGGGAAGCTTGGTGAAAAATATCAGTTTTTTGAATTTAATTTCAAGAATATTCAGCATTTCGCTCTAGAAGTGGAACGTCCCTTTGCCTACCTTGATTTTAAAGTTGAAAACCAAGAGTTTCGACTAAAATTTGCCGCCTTTGACATTAAAACGTTAAAGGAAATCGAAGGGCGTTGGTTAGAGGCTCGCAAACATGTTGAGAAACCTTCGGCAAGAACTCCGAGTTCCGCTAAAGCATCCCACGAATCAGAGATTCCTCCATCGGAGACGTCTGCTTTCTCCCAGAAAAGTCCCTTCCTCGGATTCTGTGCTGTTCTCCAAGCGCTTGTTAACACAGATTCAAGCGTTGCTGAAAAAGAAAAGAAAAAATTGAATTTTATTGTCAACGACCAGCAATTATTAGCCAATGGACTCGCCTATTGGGAAGAAATAGGCATAGATAAACTCATGGCCGAGTTGGTCGTAATTCTATCTCCTGAACAAAAACGGTGTTTAGTCGCCAATTTATTGGAAATTGCGATGGTTGACGGTATTTTGCACGAGGAGGAGAAAACCTTTATTGAAAACACACGCAAGCGTTTGGATGTCAACGTTAAAGAATTCAATGCTATTTTTGATGTTCTTATGGTAAAAAACAATCTCTCAATTTTTTAGTCTAACTAAAGCGGCCTAGCCGCAACCAAAATCTTCTTAAACCACAGAGAACACTGAGGTCACAAAGAAAAAAAATTGAAAAACTCTGTGCTCTCTGTGTTCTCGAGCGAAGCGGGTGGTAAATTTAAGCGCAAATTTGTGCAGCATGAATTTTGTTGTTTTTTATTGCGGACTTTGACGAATAAGGGCCTAATGAACCGGACCCCAAACATGTCATGTAACGTTTCCACGTTGGGGAAAAGAATGAAAATAATACTCTATGCTTTATTTATGCTTAGGAATGGAAATTAAATAATTTCTTGATTTCAAGTGTGTATTTTGTGTTAAGTTTTGGCCAAGTTACAGAGCAAAACCGCAGGACTAATCTCGTTAATCTGAGGAATTTTCTGAAGGAACTTGGTCGAAAGGTGACACGAAAGATGCCTTCTAAATTGGAGAGTTATTTAATTCCCAGTCCTTAGGATTGGTGCCAAAATGTGAAATTATTTTTGCGCCAACCCTTAGTTCTGAACTCCTGACATACAAAATCTAACTATCTAATAGATTGTGGTTTATAAAAAATTATACCGTATTTAGATTTTGCATTCTTCTCGCGCGCGTACATGCGCGGGCTCAAATCGACCATACGACCAGGATTTTCACACAATATAATAGCCGGTATGTCAGGATTTCAGTAGTTTTATTAAATGGTCAGAATTAGATTACCGCCTCTGCATCGAATCAATGCTTGTCGGTTTTGCAAAAAGATTAGTTGCATAACAGAGCCTGTTGGGTTGAACATAGCTTAAGTCTAACAGATTAATATCAACACTGATTTTGCACACTGTGCCGTTTCGCTACCTCTTTCACACCAAGGAATTTATCATTGTCGATATGAAAATACTCATTGTAAACGGTCCTAACCTTCAGTTACTTGGGACACGTGAAAAAAGTATTTACGGATTCCAAAGCTTGAACGATATTGAAAAAAAACTAAAAACACTAGCTGAATCGCTAAATCTAGAAATTGATTTTAGGCAAAGCAATTGCGAAGGTGAAATCGTTGACTGGCTTGGGACCACAAAAGGGAATTTTGATGGGGTCATTATTAACCCTGCCGCCTACACCCATACAAGCATCGCAATTCGGGATGCTCTAGCTGCTACACAAGTTCCGGCAATCGAGGTACATCTAAGTAATATCTACAAGCGCGAGGAATTTCGACATCACTCCTATATATCACCAGTTTGTATAGGGCAGATAAGCGGGTTTGGATCGCATGGGTACGAATTAGCCCTTCACGGCCTGATTCGCCACTTGGAAGGTGTGGAAAAAATAAATTGACCATTCCGTATCTGATTTTCGAATGAATTTTATTGATAATTAATCACGAAATCTTCAATTGCTTTCCGTTGTCTTTCAAGCTTGGCTAGCTCTTCCAATCGGCAACCAGTTTTTCCCACCCGATAGAGTCGATCGGCTCTCTTATGGGGATGGAGCTGGAAAACTATAATTTTTGAGGTTTATCCTTTTCTTGAATAAAGTGGGAAAAATATAAATCCCACTGTGTGGGCTCTCTATCAACTTCAAGCCGAAGACATCCCATTTATTCTTGCGCATCTCTTTCTCGGGATTCCGGCATTATCCCGATTTCTCCGTTTGCTAATGAGGTCGATAGGGTTTTAAGCTTCTGATGCTAACTGTTTTACGCGTAGCCTAATGTAAATCGCTTTTGCCTTATTTTCATCACCGTTGCTTGCGGAGAGCGCTTTTGCCCAAATTCCGGTGTTTTCCATGCTCCATTCCAGCTCCTGCCACGCTTTTACAAAAAATCTATTGTTTATAGCGTAAGTTTTATCCCCCCATTCTTCTTCCTCGTACCGGGAATATTCGTCCTTATCATCTTCTTGACCTTTATTGGCATAATCTACATATAATTTTCCGAATCCCCAGGTTATTCCGCCAAATATTATGCCATATATTAACCACCTTATTACGAACTCATTGAAGGGAGCATTTCCTGTATAGTTGCCCATAGATGAGCGCGCCAGGTGAGGCGCGATAGCGAAGGCTACTAGAAGTGACCATGAAATTGGGACATTAACCTTTCTGGTAAACAACCATAGAACTATTCCGACTAATGAAATGGCAAAGATCAATTCGAACCCAATATGATGGCCAAGTTCTAATATTCTTACCTGTGAATGATCCATTTAATCATCTATTCTAATAATTTTCTGGAATTCTTAGGGGAGCTGGCCAGAGAGTTTTGGGTGATCGCATATGAGAAACCTCCTAAGCAAAAAGGCTATTTCACACTTTGAAAGTAAGCATTTTATTGAAATATCGCCCCCGGATTGTTACCCTCCTCTGGCATATTCAAATCTTTAGAGCGTGTTTTAAAATAGTTTATTCTTATTTATTGCTCAGATTTAGGCCAGGCTTGAACATGGGACATCAAGAAGAGTGAACTATTTTAAACCATGCTCCTAGAGTATTTAGACAAACTTACCCTGCAAGGGTTTCATAATCTAGCTCGATGACCTCAATCTTAAGTTTGCCACAATGGATGATTTTGCATAAAGTTGAAAAGTTGAAATATTGAAGTTCGGTTTTGGAGAAGGCATTGAATATCCGTGAAGATGAAACTCATTTGTGGCTCGTCTACGATCAAAACATAACAGAGCCGCAACTTTTAAACGAATATCACGCTATTTTAACGGAAGAAGAATGCCGGCAGCAAGGCCGATTCCATTTTAACAAACATCGCCATCAATATTTAATCACTCGGGCGCTGGTGCGAAGCACTTTGTCATTATATGTGTCGACAGTAAGGCCGACTGAATGGGAATTTAAAAAAAATCGCTATGGAAAGCCTTCTATAAAGAATATCATAGATTTGCCATTTCAATTTAACCTTTCGCACACCGATGGGATGATTGTGTTAGCTGTTGCACTGAAGCGAGAGGTCGGGGTCGATGTGGAATGGCTAGGCCGCAAATGCCCCACAGTAGATATTGCAAAACGTTTTTTTACAACACAGGAAATTCAGCAACTGCGCGCACTACCGGAAATAAATCAACGCGATCGTTTCTTTGATTTATGGACATTAAAAGAGGCCTATATCAAAGCCTGTGGTATGGGACTATCCATGCCCTTGGACCGTTTTTCTTTTCTCTTTCACAAGGGTAAAAAATTCAAAATATTGTTTCATTCTCGGCATAGCGACCAAGCGCAAAACTGGCTTTTTTCTAAAATTCTACCGAATAAAACCCATAAGGTTGCCCTGGCAGTGTGCGATAGAGCTGGTTTCGCACAGGATAAGCAGTTGTCTCTGACATTTATAGAAGCCGTTCCCTTGCGGCAGACTAAGGAAATAAATTTAACGCATGATTTAAGTTATGTGAAATAAGAACGGGAACTTGAAGCACAATGAATTAACTGCCTTCCGTTATCAACATCCGATAACAATGAGCCAAATGGGGCTCTTCTCTCTTATTACTAAAGCGGCAAAACTGCAACCAAAACCAGAGCGAAACACCCAATGGGAGAGTTGGTCGGATATTCTGTTCTACTTTCCCATTACTCTATTACTCCTTCACTCCATTACTCCATTACTCCATTACTCCAGTACCCCTTCACTCCAATTAATTTGTCTGCTTTTGATAAGCAGAAGTGATTTTTTTGGGGAGTCTCTTGCTGGTGATCACATGACCGTCCGCAAAGAGAATGTTAAAGCCTCCAGCATGGGGGTGGGATGCATTCTTGTGGACGCAATTCATTTCAATAAGAACCCACTTTTTATGAGGATTATTCAACGACCTTTTCCCGGCAATCGCATCATTGTAAACGAAGGTAAGACCTTTTTTTTGCAATTTATCCGGAAGCGACGGACATACCCAAAAGGGTTTAGGTCCACCGACAATAACCTTTATGCTATCCTCT
The DNA here is from genome assembly GCA_035593235.1 of Phascolosoma agassizii. NCBI lineage: Eukaryota > Metazoa > Annelida > Sipuncula > Phascolosomatiformes > Phascolosomatidae > Phascolosoma > Phascolosoma agassizii. The sequence goes on along the minus strand of JAVJHY011532036.1, from coordinate 4,554 downwards.
CCTTTATTCGGATCTTTCGGGTAAAAAGAGGCTTTCGGATAGTAGCCGTTTTCGAGAAAATAAGCAGTTACCATTTGCCCAACCTGACGCAAATTGTGTATGCACTCAGTCTGAGTAGCTCTTTCTTTAGCACGTTGAAATGAACTTGTTGGGATGCTTGATATGATGGCCGCAACTGCAAGCACTTCGGTCAACACAAATCTTTGAATCCACAGTTTCTTTTTCGCTTTCCTAATCATTCTCGAATTCTCCGCAAGGTTCAAATTGGCTTAACAAACTATAAATCTTGCGGCATTTATATTCAAGTGAATTTGATGCCAACTGGTAGATAAGCTTTCTCCGAAATAAATCCCCAAAAAATTAGTTCTACTTTGTTAGTTTAGCCATGGAGACCTGCACGGATGTCTTGTCCTCTGTTTTTTTCTGAAAATTGCCTCCGGCCGTCTCGCAAGCTCGGCTCTCGACAGATCGCTGTGGATATGCCTCCGGTTGTCGAAAAAATACATGACTCAAGCTCACGACACATTTCATCCAAATTAACTAAAGCGACCTAGCCGCAACTAAATGGAAAGTTGTGTATCCCCTGTGGGGAGGAAATGTATCCCCTGTGGGGAGGAAATGTATCCCCTGTGGGGAGGAAATGTATCCCCGTTGGGGAAAACATAAAAACAATGCCGTGTGCTTTATTTGTGCTTAGTTTTCTTGTTTTTTCTTGCAGACTATTACGAATAAGGGTCTAACAAAGTAGAATTAATCGTTCCCTGAATTTCTCGTTTTATTCGCCAAACTTAAAGATCTTCGCGATGATCATAGTAAGAAAAAATAAGAGTATCAAAGGAAGGGATAAGCCTATTTGAGATATCAGGTCGGGCGGTGTCAATAATGCAGACACAATAAAAATTAGGATGATAACATAACGGGAAGACTTAAACAGCCATGCACGCTGTATCAGATTAAATTTCATTAAAATTAATAGGACTAAAGGGAGTTGAAATAAAGCTAAAGAAGAAAGAAGTAATTGGAAGACAAAGGTTAAGCTTTTTTTGTAGTCCAACCAAACGGTAACGTGAGAAGGAAAAAAAGAACTGTTTTTCAAAAACTGAATGGATAGCGGCAGTATCTGGTAGTAAGCGATATAACTGCCAGCTATGAAAAGTATAAAGCTACCAAAAAGAAAATAGATTAACGCGTTCCGTTCTTTCCGGGTCAGGGCGGGAAGAATAAAAGCGATTCCGTTGTAAAGATGTACCGGGAAGGAAATTACAATGCCCAAGTAAAGCGAAATTCTGATTTTCGTTGTAAATCCCTGCTCTATTTGAGAGATGTATAGCTTTTCACCAAACGGTTTTATCAGGATTGAAACATAGTCGTCGTAAAAGATCAACCCAACCATCGTTGCCAAACACAAAATGACTATGGATGAAATTAGGCGATACCGTAGTTCGATTAAGTGTGACAAAAACGGCAATTCCTGATCTGGATCATGTAAATTCTTATTCATGGTTTCATAGTTTTACCCACTTTTTTGGTATTTGTATGCCACAATTTGAGAATAACTGAGTCCAAATACTTAATCTGGTTTATTCCAGAAGTAAATTTCATTAAAAAACAAAAGGAGACTTAATAAAATGAAAAAATTACGGTTCCATTATAAATTTTTCACCTTGCTTTCCAGCATTTGCCTAATATCACTGTTCATAGCATTCTCTTCGAATTATGCTGTCGACTGGTGGCCCATGGGCAGTAAGACGGACACATCGAGCGTACCCGTTACGATCGATCCAACCCCTCTTTCTCCGGAATTGAAGACGACCACAAGTATCGCCTCCATGGTCAACCGCGTCTCCCCGGGTGTCGTCAACGTCTTTTCCACAAAAATTGTACGACAGTCGAATGAACTCCAATCTATGCCATTTTTTAACCATCCTTTTTTTCGCCAATTCGGGGATCAGTTGAATCCAGCTCCGGAATGGCAGCCCCGGGATCGCAAGGAACAAAGCCTGGGTTCAGGCGTGATCGTTTCCGGAGACGGATATATTTTAACAAACAATCATGTCGTCGAAGGCGCAGATAAAGTCAAAATATCCTTGGCAGGGACGAAGAAAGAGTATCAAGCCAAGGTTGTCGGTACTGATCCTAAAACGGATATCGCAGTATTAAAAATCGACGCTAAGGATCTACCTGCAATGACCTTTTCAGACAGTGATACCGCGGAAGTTGGCGATTTTGTGGTAGCTATCGGCAACCCTTTTGGCGTTGGCCAGACAGTTACAAGTGGTATCATCAGTGCTCTGGGACGAGGAAATATTGGCATAACCGATTACGAGAATTTCATCCAAACTGATGCCTCCATAAATCCGGGAAATTCGGGTGGTGCCTTGGTTGACGCGAAAGGACGATTAATTGGAATTAACACCGCAATTCTTAGTCGTACTGGCGGCAATCAGGGTATCGGATTCGCTGTACCAATCAACCTTGGTAAAAGTGTTATGGAGCGAATTCTTAAGCACGGTCGCGTTGTTCGCGGTTATCTCGGGGTCATGATCCAGGATATTACCCCTGAAATCGCCGAAGCTTTTAACCTTAATGACATACGAGGAGCTCTGGTAGGGGAGGTAATGCCAGGAAGCGCAGGAGAAGAGGCGGGAATCCAACAGGGAGATATAATTCTTGAATTTAATGGGAAGAAAATAAAAGATACTAGAGGATTGAGATTGAAAGTCGCAGGTACAGCTCCAGGGAGTAATGTTACAATCAAGGTCAACCGGGCAGGTGAACAGTTGGATCTAACAGCCGCATTGAAAGAGCTTCCGGGAAGTGAAATAAGCACTGAGGGTGAAGAATCTGACAGGGTATCGGGGAGTAAACTCTTTTCAGGATTAAGTATCGAAGATATCCATCCGCAGATTCGCCAACAGTTAGGTATTCCAGATGATATAACTGGTGCAGTTGTCAGCAATGTAAAACCAGACAGTCCGGTAGATGAAGCTGGTGTAAAGCGGGGCGATGTTATCCTGGAAATTAATCGGACACCAGTAAAAAATGCCGAAGAGGCAATAACACTCGGACGAAAAATAGATAAAAAGTCGGCTCTTCTATATTTATGGAGTAAAGGGGGGAAACGCTATGTTGTTATTAAAGATATAGAATCGCAATAGCCTGCGGTATGCAGGTTTAGTAGTATTTACCCATCTTCGCACAGGCCCTTAGTTTTCATATTATTGCATTGAAAATGATCTGCCGAATTTAGGCTATGGGCTTTTACAGAGGTAAATCTCCGAATTCTTTCCTCGCAATTCAATCGGAGAGCGTTCCTCAATTGGCTCTTTACTTTATTGCCAGAAAACCCTCAAAGCATACATATTTGGCGATCGTCATTATATCAACAAATCCTGATCGTTTCAGCAGGCCTAAGTTCCCTTCTGTTGAAAATGGATCTAATACGCCTTTCAGACTTCTTGTTTTATTCAATATTTCTTCAGCTTTAAAACCTTTTCGTACCTTAAAATCATTATAAAGAGAATTCAGAATATCCTGGAATCGGGCGTCAGGGCCACGTACCTTTTCAAAAAGTACAAGCGCTCCTCCCCAATTGAGACGCTCATATATTTTATTGAAAAAATCCTGTCTATGCCGTGCTGGAATAAATTGTATACAGTAGTATCCCACAAAAAAATCGGTTTTTTCATATTCATAAAGAAGAATATCATCACAATATAGGTCTATGTTTTCAATCTCACGGCAATATTCTTTGGCCTTTTTTATCATGGTAGGTTCCCTATCTACCCCAATCCATTTAATTTTTGGCTTATGTTCATTATAAATTGCCAGCTTCTTTATTAGCTGCCCAGTCGAAACACCTAACTCATAACATGTGCTGTCGGGCAGGCAAAAGAAATCACTCAAATAGCAGATAAGGTCCTGCCAATCATCATAATACGGTACTGATTGTCGTACATGGTCAACGAATGTTTCCGCAACTTCCCCAGAAAAATTCCAATTAGCTCGCTTCTTTTCGATTCCTTGTCCTACTTTCATAATTATTTCCTCCGTATTAGAAATTTCCCAGTGCTCTTCCCAAAGCTTAAAGGTATCGGAATTTCAATATTTTTCATCCTGTAGGGGTAAATTTAAGCGGCCTGGGAAAAGGTGAACGGGGCAGTGTTAGGGGCTTAGAAAAAACTAAAATACCACTTTTGCGCTCAGATTTAGGTTAGATTTGATTGCGCCGATTGAACAAACCCGCAGGAGTAGCGAGCTACTTTGAGGAGTTTGCGATTGAGGCGCGGTCAAATATGGCCTGAATATGAGATGTAAAATGGTAGATTTATTTTTTCTAAGCCCCTTATACCACACCCTTGTATAAGGAATTTTTTGGCGATGATTTTCCAGGTAGGCTGTTAGCATGAATAATTCAGGTTAGTGTATGTCGATTTCAATAGGGGCAGCATCTGATTCCTACATTCAGCATTCCACTTAGGAATGGGAATTAAATAACTTCCCAATTTACGACGGAAGAATTGGCAATTTAAGTTTTGTTATAAAAGACCCTTT
>JAVJHY011531925.1:0-11980 GCA_035593235.1 Phascolosoma agassizii | reverse complement strand
TTGGAGTTTTGGAAAGTTGGAGTTTTGGAAAGTTGGAGTTTTGGAAAGTTGGAGTTTTGGAAAGTTGGAGTTTTGGAGGGGAGGAATCTATTCTTCAGTACTCCATCACTCCAATATTCCAGGTTAAAATTTCTCGTTTTTGATCACCGACTGTGACGAATAAGGACCTAATAGCCTTTAGCCTACAGCCTAAATAACCTTACTAGATTGACTTCTAAAAATCCTTAAAATATATGAAAAAGACTGGACGATTAGGAACGTATGGCGGCGTGTTTACCCCGTCAATACTAACCATTCTCGGTGTGATCATGTATCTACGTTTGCCCTCGATTGTTGGGCAGGCGGGGCTATTTCAAACCATCGGTATTATCCTGGTAGCTCATGTTATTTCCATTACCACAGGCTTAAGTGTAGCGTCAATCGCCACGGATAAGAAAGTAAAAGCCGGCGGACCGTACTACATGATCTCAAGAAGTTTCGGTCTACCCATCGGAGGAACGCTTGGGCTTGCCCTTTTTGTGGGGTTGTCATTTAGCGTCAGTCTTTATGCCATCGGATTTTCAGAAAGTATTTTGAGTTTCTTCGGATTAGAGATCACCAAGAATATGATTCGCATTGCCGGTTCCGTTACATTGGTGGTGGTGACGGTTATTACCTTTATCAGCACCAATCTGGCCATTAAGACTCAATACTTCATCATGCTCGCAATTGTGTTTTCGTTGATCTCTGTTTTTCTGGGCCAACATCCTTACACGCCTGCGGAACCCTTGCTTCGTCCAGCCTCCACAGCGGCTCCGTACATCGTTCTTTTTGGCATCTTTTTTCCGGCGGTGACCGGGTTTACAGCTGGCGTATCCATGTCCGGTGATCTGAAGGATCCTAAGAAGTCGATACCGATAGGGACTATTTCCTCTATTGCTGTCGGATTGGTGACTTACCTGGTGTTCACCGCATTTCTTGCATACCGTGTTGATCCAAAACAGCTTGTGGATAATCCGAACATCTTGCTTGATATCTCATTATTTCCCTCACTGGTAGTTGCCGGAATATGGGGAGCAACAATATCGTCCGCGTTTGGTAGCCTTCTGGGAGCGCCCCGCATTTTACAGGCGACCTCCAATGATCGGATTACGCCCAGGTTTTTCGCCAAAGGGTACGGTGAAGGCAACGAACCGCGCCACGCTCTTCTTATGACATTTCTAATAGCCGAAAGTGGGATCTTAATTGGTGAACTGGACGTCATCGCCCGGGTGGTTTCCATGTTCTTTATCACCACATACGGATTTCTCAACCTTACCTGTGCCGCGGAAAGCTGGGCCAGTCCGGATTTCCGGCCAGAATTCCGCATGCCTGGATTGGTTAGTATACTTGGTTTCATTACCTGTGTTGTGGTTATGATTCAGTTGGATTTTCTCGCTATGATCGGAGCGATTCTTATCTTGGGTTTGATTTTCTTTTACTTGGAGAGGAAAGAACTTGCCCTTGAATCCGGCGATATCTGGGAGGGCATCTGGTCGACCATTATTCGAACGGGCTTACAGCGCTTGAGTAAAACGGTAATCCACCAAAGAAACTGGAGACCTAATGCTATTCTTTTCAGCGGTAGTACTGAAGCCCGGCCTCATCTGCTAGAATTTGGAAAATGGCTGGTGGACAAACGTGGAATGTTATCCAATTTCGATCTTATTGAGAAATCGACGGCAGATGTCATTTACCGAAAACTGGAACAACATACGACCGAAGATGATAATGAATTGACAGGTGTCTTTACCCGGCGTATGGAATGCAATGATATCTATGAGTGCATGATTTCTATAGTGCGAATCTACGGATTCTCCGGCATAGAACCAAACACAGTCCTATTGGGATGGGCCAGAAACAGCCGCAAACCCAAAAAATTTGTTCACCTGATACACTGTATAACCGAGCTTGACTACAACTTGGTATTGTTGGACTACGATCAAAAGCGTGGGTTTGGCAAACGGGAAAAAATTGATGTCTGGTGGCGAGGCACTGGGAATAGCCTTACCCTTGCTTTGGCGATTATTCGGTTCCTAACCTCCTCACATGAATGGCGGCAAGCGAAGATACGGCTTTTAATCATAAACGACGATAGCTCGTTGACGGAATTAATCCAAACAAATATGGTCAAGGTTTTGGAAGACTACCGCATGGACGCTAACGTTAAAATTATCAATAATGCCATTGAACGAAAACCATTCCATGAAATCGTAAAATTGGAGTCAATGGAGGCCGATCTGACCATTACAGGGATTCCCGATGTTGACCCTAGTGAAGCCGAAACCTATGTCCGCCGTACGGATTCTATTGTCGACAAATTAGGAACGGTGCTTTTGATAAAGGCGTCATCCTATTTTAATGAAATCTATGTTGGCATCAAACGCACCCTTCCAGAACTCAAAACCAAAACCCTCCAAATTGATCGGGATATTGCCAAGCTTCCTGTATTGAAACTTCCGAGCAAAATCCCGCTTGCGGATGCAATTACCCGATTTAGCCAAGATTTGGAAAATATTAATACCCAATGGTACGACGACTATTTAACCGAATTACAACGAATTAATTTGGCTTTAATAAAATCCATTGGTGACCTTGCTGACAGAAAATTTTCTACTCTTGAAAAGAACTTACATAGTGAACCATCTCCTCGCAATCGTAAAATAGTTGTCAGGGTCCAAAGTGATTTTTTATATCAGATTCATAAAATCGTATCCGGATTTATTACTGATAGATTGGACCTCCAAAAAGAAGCCCTAGAAAATAGTGCCACCTGGCTCTTCTCGAAATCGGATAATATGATCTCAACTTGCCCTTCAATCATCCAAGTGAATTATGGTGAGTCGGAGTTCTCAATTTTTCAAGAAGATACGTATTCTTTGAAATATTTGAAATTGCGAAAGCAAATGGCCTCCAAATTATTAAATCAGCCTCTTTCCCTCAAGTTTAATTTTCGCGATTTGGCAAATTCCCTTAAAGCGAATGATTATTACGGTCTGATCTTTACTCTGCTTCGGGAGTTTGCCATCGAAAGTCATCAAACGGTTGCCGACATCCAGAAGCTTCTCAAGACCGTTTCAGACAAACTTAGGCTCATCGAGACCCGATTGACAAATGGTAGCGCCCGTCCGACAGAGCTACTCTCCCACGAGCGAAAAGAGGTAGAAGAGCTTGTCGAAAAGATCGTTGAATGGCACCGGCAACGGAGGCTGGACTGTCGATCATCCCTGTTGACTGAGACCAGAAAAATGATTCAGAATTTAAGTCACGAATTAGGTCGTCTCAATGTCCCTAGTCTGCACAAAAAAGCTCGAAAAAAATCAAAGGCCACCAGTTCATTGAAGGATCAAATCGAGGCCTACTCCAGTCTCTGGTTCCGAAATCAGTCCTTGTTTTTTAATGTGGCCAAATTAGACACGATGTTGAATATTTTCTGCCACCGCTTAAGAATTATCACTCAACGATTGGTTAGCGAAATTCAATTGTCTGCCCAGAGCAATGTCTTGGAAAAATTAAATTCCATCATCCACCATTTGAAAAAGGTGCTCGAAGGTGAAAAGGAATCTTCAAATACCCTTATCGCGTTGCATGATTCCAAACTGATCTTTAGCACCCGGGGCTTCATAGAAAATTTTCACCCTGAAATCCATATGGCGCTAAGCAATCTCCCAGAAACGATCGAAGTTTTAAGTAATGAATCCATTCACCAGCTTGAACAGCACCAGTTTGATGATACTGAAGTCTTGCTAATCTCTTTACGCCGTTTGGTGGAATATATTGTTGAAACCGAATTCATGGGGCCGCTCCAGGAAGGAATTAACAAACTCCCTTCAGGTTTTCAAAAAGCGAATACTCTGGTTCAGGATGTCATCCAACTGACTTTACTCAATCAGGGAGATCCAGCGAATGCGGTTGAATTTGAATATGAGTTGGAAGAGGATACAACTTCGCTTTTAACCAAGGGCTTGGAGGGAATTAGAGGTGAAACTGACACGATAGCGGAACAAATCGCTGAGTTTGTCCAAAACGTAGACGCATTGAGAGTCCACGTCTTTGAAAAGCTTACTCCTTTTGGAGTAACCCGCACTGCCAGAAATTTCCAACACTATATCCAGAAACAGCGCGGCCGAGAGATGCGCTCGTGGGCTACAGTGCAAAGACAAGAAGTATCGCGATATTTTGGAGATGGTCTGACCAAGGTTATGTACCGCTTAAGTGAAGATATTCTGTCGGCAAAGAAACGGCATTCAACATCGGTTTACCACCACGAATCTGTAGATACTTTGCTGAATTTGGTAGAATCCTGTTCTCCACCCCTGGAAACTCAAAAGTTACTCCCTTTTTACTACAACCAACTCTTTCTTGGTAAATCAATGATCAATCGAGAGTTATGGGTAGGACGAGAGCTCCAACTGGAACAGGCAAAAGAAGCCCTGGAAAGATTCCGTCGTGGTCACATCGGTGGATTATTGATCACCGGTGAACCGAACTCTGGAAAAACGGCTATGTCTCATTTTATTGCCAATAAATTTTTTGAAAGGTCCAAGGTTTATTATTTGAATGCCCCGGAAGGCGGATCCATCGACCTGGAAATATTCAAACGAAGACTCGAAGAGGTGGTCAATTTTCAAGGAGAGTTCACGGACCTATTCAATCATCTCCCTTATAATTGCGCTCTTGTGGTTAATGATCTCGAACTTTGGTGGGAGCGCAGCGAGGCCGGTTTCGAGATCATTAACCTTACCATGAATCTTATCAATCAATTTGGTGATCGGTGTTTATTTATTTTGAATGTGAATTCTCGAGCGTTGAGGCTTATGAACCGCATTCAGAAAATTGAGGATAATTTTCTGAAAATTATTGAATGTACACCGTTTTCTACAGGTGAATTGAAGAATATCATCTCAATCCGTCATCAATCAACAGGCCTGAAATTTCAAATTGAAGGACAACTCGAAGAGGACCTGTCGAAATGGAAACAGGCCAAACTTTTTACGTCGTTTTTCGAGTATTCCCAAGGGAATGCAGGAATGGCGCTTCAGGCCTGGATCAGCCATATTCAAAATGTAAGTGATGAATTTTTTAAACTGAAAATCCCCCGTAATCAGAACGTTCAATTCTTTGAACATCTGAAACCAGTTCAAGTAATTTTAATTATTCAGTTTCTTTTACATAAACGTTTAACGATTCTTCGGTTAAAACGCCTTTTAGAAATGAGCGAAACGAAACTTTTGAAAGAGATTAATACACTTAAACGATCCGGAATATTGGTAGAAAAACGGCCGGTGGTGTTGGAAGTTAATCCATTCATTCATCTAATGTTGGTTCGGGAATTTGCCAACCAGGGAATTTTTTAATGGAATTAATTAATCTAGAGGTATCTCAGTTAGAACTTGTTGAATTCGTAATTTTGGCGTTTGGGCTTATTGCGTTTTCCATACTCGTAAGGAGATTGGTTAGGTATCTCTGGTCGGATTCAAGCCGGTATAATAGAATTATACGAATTTTACCCATTTTAGAAATCATGGTTGGCCTAATTTTTTTTATTTCGGCTGTCCACGCGATTTTCCGTGATAAGCCGATGTATTTCCTAATCGTGTTCGCTTCAGTTCTTGCGATCCTTGTTTGGGCAGCACGTTTTGCTATAAAAGATATTATTGGAGGAGCAATCCTGAAAGCGGAAGAGGATTACCATGTTAACGATCGAATCCGATTTAGTAACACGGAGGGATGGATTACCAAAGTAGGTCTGCGATCGCTGCAAATTACAGCAGATAAAGGACTTCAGCTCCGGATACCTTATAGCCTGATTACCGGAGATATCTTATGGAAAATGAATTCCCCGGGAAGCTCTGCTATTTATACATTCAAAATGGAAGTGCCCAAATCCGTGATTTTACCGAAAATGATAGAGCAAATAAGGTGCTGCATTCTAAATTCCGCATGGTCCTCCGTGGTTAAAGAGCCGAGGATTAAATACACTAGCGAAAATCCGAATTGCTATTTTGTAGAAATTACCATCCATGCCCTTACCAGCGACTATTTCCCCAACATCGAAAATAAGGTTAGACAACTGATTCCCGACAATTAGACACAAAGGAGTGTGAACACGAATTTGGAAAAAGCGCAAGGTTTACGCTGGAACAATATTCCATTTGCACCTCGAAATTGTCCTTTCTTTTACGGATGGACCGTAATGATGGTTGCCACGGTCACTACGGTGGCCAGCATTCCAGGTCAAACCATGGGCATTGGTGTATTCACAGACGATCTGATAAAAACGCTGGATTTGTCGCGTGTTCAGCTCAGTGCCGCCTATATGGTCGGTACAATAATGAGCAGCTTCTTACTTCCATTTGCAGGCCGGACCATCGATCTGATCGGGACACGAGCAGCGGTGGTGGCCGCCTCCATTGGGCTCGGGCTAAGTTTGCTTGTCCTGGCAAACACCGAATGCATCCTACATTTCTTTAAACCACGATCATTGCTGCCTGCAATGGTCGTTAGCATCCTTAGTTTCATGCTGGTTCGTTTCTTTGGTCAGGGCTGTTTAACCATGGTATCACGGGTTGCGATTGGCAAATGGTTCAACCATAAACGTGGATTAGCCACAGCGATTTCTGGAGTTTTCGCGACTTTTGGCTTTAGTGCTTCTCCCTTGATTATTAATTGGCTGATTCAGTTTTTTGGGTGGAAGCAAACGTGCATTATCCTGGCGGTCTTGGTTGGTGTAGGCATAAGTGTCGTCGGTGCATTTTTTTATCGGGATAATCCGGAAGACTGCGGTCTGGTAATGGATGGAGTCGATGATCCGGGCTGGTTGGAAAAGATGTCAAAAAAGATTCCAGAAATTCGTGAGGAATTCACTGGTCCACAAGCAATTAGAACATTCGTGTTCTGGGTATTTAGTTTCGGAATGGGTACCCAGTCGCTTGTTGTAACGGCAATGACATTTCATTTAGCATCATTCGGTACAGAAGCTGCGTTGAGCCGCTCCGAAGTATATGGACTCTTCTTACCGATGTCCATTTTTGCTGTTGTTGCCAATCTCCTCGGCGGTTGGATAAGTGATCGGATTAAGTTAAAATGGCTTTTGGCTGTTATGTTGGCTTTCCAAGCTGTTGGAACTTCCGGGCTGCTCGGACTGATGGAGCCCGCTGGACAATGGCTGTTTATCAGTGGATATGGCATATCAGGTGGATTATTTCCTGCGTTGGTTACCGTGACCTGGCCACGCTATTACGGCCGAAAAAACTTGGGTTCTATTTCAGGCTTGAATATGTCTATAATTGTTTTTGCAAGCGCCATTGGTCCAGTCCTATTCAGTCTGAATCGATGGCTTGTAGGTAATTATATTGCGATGACTCTTATTTGCTGGCTCTTACCTATTTTCCTAATCTTTGCTAGCATCGGGGCGGACAATCCACAAGAAAAACTTTAACCATCGCTTCAGAACGCACATTCCGCAGTTTGTAAAATATTGGTAATAAGCAAGATAAACAATTTCGGCCTTCGTTTTTTAGCGGTTTCGAGAAAATCCAAGGAATTTATCCGATACATAATATGCTTTAATTCAATGACTTAAAGATAACCTCTTGCAATAAAACAATTTACGCTTAACATGTTTTTAGTCAATGATTTAAATTATAATTTTTCCTATTAAAAGAGTGCGGAATGTGAGTCAGAATAATGCAACCTGTGTAATTTTAGTTTATCGACTCTTGACAGAAGACTCTCAGGTTTTCGAATCTTTGTCTTGTTTTTACCCTAGCCTGAACGATTCATTCGATTTTGTAGCGAGAGTGCTTAGGTTGCTTACTTCTAAAGATTTATGGAAATCATCGGGATGATTAAAAATTGAAATATTTTGAGATCCTGTGATTTTCTCAAGTTTTTAAAAATAAATGACATAAGTATCCGTAGTGGAAATCGTATGAATAATTTAGGCTAAAAAACCAATTTCCGTCTAATTTGATGTATAATGAGCCTTTTATCCTAATTTCACCTATTGTTTCTGGAAAAGATGGAGTGTATTTTCTATAATTGAGGCACCATGGTAAGTCACCGACTTCAAACATCTAATTTGGCTCCGGTCAATTGTTTTGGGAAGTTTTGTGTAAGAACAGCACTTTTCAACAAACTATTCTCTGCTATCGTTTAAAGTTTTTTGCTCCAAATTTCGTGTTTAACAAATCACCAACGATTGATTAATATTCATTTTTGCGATTAATTTCACAAAATGGCGCTCATTCTTCGATAGATAACTCATTCAAAAGCTGTAAGATTGAATACTATACCGATCACCCCTATTATGCAGAAAATCAGCATAAACTGCCCCGTTTCTTTAGGATTTTCTGCTTGAAATCCGCTTCTCGCCATGACAAAAATTATGGTCAGAGAAATTAATGAAATTCAATTTTATTGTTTTGGAGTCAATCGGTTACAGAACATTGTCCTGTGATAATTCACTAACGCATAATCCGAAATTGCCTTTAATTTCGACCGATTTTTTAATAATTAGGTTGAATTGCCTTGAATTTTTTTTCTTAAAATCTTGCAGATAAATTTGAGATAGCCGCCCGCATAGCCTAACAAAATTTTTACCCTTAATCGAAAATCCTATCAATACTGGACAATCCGACATGAAAAACAACCCGACGGCCCCCCCTACCAAATCCAGCACCCAGACGATCTCTGGAGAACTCTTCCAAAAATGCCCGGTATGTACTTCAACTAGTAGCGAATTACGCTTTCGATTGCAGCAGTACGAAATTCGAAAATGCACCGAATGTGATTGTGAGTTCAACGCAAGTTTTAGAGGTGGCGGCGGTTCTGGCGGCACATTCGATAAAGATTATTACTTAGTAACCCAGAAGGCCGCCTTCTCACACGGGCAAGACTATCAGCAAGACCCAAGTATTAAAGTATTCGAAAAACATCTTGCTCAAGTGGAAAGACAAGTGGGCAAAAAAGGGCGACTTCTTGATATTGGTCCCGGATTAGGCACGTTTGTGCGCACTGCAAAAGAACGTGGCTGGACACCACAAGCTGTTGAAATAAGCAAATATGCCGCAGAGCATATCAGAAATGTGCATGCGATAGATGTATTTTGCGGAGGTCTCGACAAATTCGAATGTCCAGATGAATCCTTTGATTTAGTCACTTTTTGGGATTCTATCGAACACGTTGATAAACCGAAGCAAAATTTAGAAAAAGCCTTTAAGTTACTTCGCTCAAAGGGGTTAGTCGTGGTAACTACCGATAACTTTGATTGCCTCGTGGCAAACATTGCGAAATATGCTTACAAATTTTCGTTCGGATCGATTAAATACCCCGTACGGAGATTATATATTGAACCGAATTTTTTATACTTTACTGAAAAAACTTTACGAAACCTCATCCAAAAAATTGGATTTCGAGAAATTCGGTTTCAAAAGATGGAATACCCAATAGAAAAAATTAACCTCAAAAAAATAGAGCGTGTTGCCCTTCGTCTCATCTATTGGGTGGCTTCCCTTACCAATCGCCAAGCTCAAATGACACTTGTTGCGCAAAAGCCATGACCCCATCCTCCTCAGACAGTAAGACCAGCTATTTGTCGCTGGGACACTGCCTGCTTGTGTTCATTTTAGTTGCCGGTGCCTTGTTGCCTATATGGGTAACTGCGCACTTTCCCTCCCAAAATGGCCCGTGGTACCTACTTGCCGCCCACATGATGCACGAGGTAAATAGTCCACAATGGAATTTTTCCGATTATTATACGACGAGTTGGCATCCAATACCTCATGTGCTACATACCTTACTTGTTTATTTGTTCTGTCATATAGCGCCAACATTGGTGGCAATGAAACTGGCTCTAAGTGTTTATGTAATTCTAATGCCTATTGGAATTTACTATTTTTTATCAGTTGTTGCCCCCGAAAGAAAAGTCCTTTCCTACTTTGCATTTGTGATGATTCATAATTATACCTTCTACCGTGGATATCATAATTTCAGTTTATGCATTCCCTTTTTTTTTATTGCACTTGGGTATTGGATTCGAAACAGAAATAATCTTCAGGGCATTCGCATTGTAATAATGTCTATTTTAGTTGCCTGCGTTTTCCTAGCCCATCTCTTTGGTTTTCTCTTATTAGTTCTTGTTATTGCCTGGTATCGGTTTACGGAATTAAAAGGCATTGTTAAGAGTGTTCAATCTGTGATCGTTTCTACTTGGTTAGGTTGGATTTTTTTCATTGATTTTTTCATCCTGAATATGCGGTCCAACACTTGGGTTGACCAATCTCAAAATGAACTATTAGCCCCGCATACGTCCGTCGAATATTTCATTCGAAAATTCTTTTATACCACTTCTTTTCCGGCATATGTTATAGGAGTAGCAGCGTTCGCCTGGATTGTTTTCCTCATAGGCCGAAGACTTCTGATAGAGCATGGAAACCCGCACCGGAGTTTTATTCGTAGCTTTCTAAATGATCCGTTTCTTACGTTAACCATCTTCCTTATCGCCATATATTTTGTGGTGCCATGGAAATTCATGAGTTGGCACTATATCAGCGCGCGGTTGATACCTTTTATTCTTGTTTTTTCTCTTGCTTCCGTTGGTCCCCTACCTAAGTTGACCGGAAAAATTTCATTTCAGAAGATTTTTGTCACCAGTATTTGTATCGCCGCGTTAGCGATCGACACTCTAATGGCCTTTGAAGTAACCCGGATTGATCGTCATATCCAGGAATACCTTTCGGGGATAACTTTTTTCGAAAAAAATAAGACACTGTTACCCATCAACCTCGAAAATCCCCAATTTGGACAAATCCGCCCTCTGACCAGAGTTTATGAGTATTATCATATTGCGAAAGGAGGTGCCAATGGCAAAGGAGCCGCATACTTTAACACCCTTGTCCCCATCCTGTACAAAAAATATCCGGTGGAGGAAAGGTTTCCAAAATTTGGTAGAAAATCTTCCAGGGATTCGATTAATAAAATCGTTGACTATTACGATTATGTATTAATTTGGGGACAGGATGGGATCAAGTTAGAAAAAAAGCTCGAAAAGGCGAATTTTAGGGTGATACACAAACATGGAAATCTTCGACTTCTAAAAAATAAATTTTCCACGCACACTGCCCAGCGCAGTTAGCCGAAAAAAGCCTAATCACAACAACTCATTTCACTGGGCCATATCCAGACTCTGAGTAGTAATGGAATCAAAACGTAGTTTAAAAAACGCTTCCCGTGAAATTTTGGCTAAAATAGGACGGCACTACCATTCTTGCTGCCAGTCCGGAAGCCTGGCGCTGGCTCGGTTGGCAAATGCTCGACCCGAATACAGGCATCATGCAACGTTTTCCCGCAGAAACCTTCGGCCCCCTACCTGAAATGTAAAATATTGCAATAACTAGGTAAGTGCAGGCTCTGGGACGCGTAAGCTCTTCAAGAGTTGACGTTGCCTTTTCGATATCTCTGTTAGGAGAGATGCTCCAGATGAGAAATTAACGATCTTTATTTTTCTGAGTTCCGCTATCACTTTTGGAATGGTCCAGGATCTGAACAGATCGTTGAGAAGCATCGCGTTTTCGAGGCCTGAGTAGAGAATGAGACAGAGAAGCGCGAAGAACACGCGGCCGCGGGCTATTGCGGGGACACCGGTATGAAGGCGGCCCTGTTCAATCTCGTTCTTCAGTATATCGAACAGTTTTTCTGCTCTAT
Source organism: Phascolosoma agassizii (assembly GCA_035593235.1). Lineage (NCBI taxonomy): Eukaryota > Metazoa > Annelida > Sipuncula > Phascolosomatiformes > Phascolosomatidae > Phascolosoma > Phascolosoma agassizii. The sequence continues at coordinate 256 of JAVJHY011531925.1, read as the reverse complement.
CCCGACGACGATAATCGCTGAGAACAATTGGCCCCTTACTCGTCCGGTCGTCGGTGATGAGTACTGTGTAACCGAGCTGGTTTGCAATAGACGCGATGCCGCGAGGCTTGCAAGCGACCCCCACCTTCCCTTGCTCATTCGTACAGGTCTTGAGGCACTTTGTCCGGGGGCCGCCATGTTCGGCAATCCAACTATCGGCCTCCTCCGTACTGGAAAACTGCTCGTCTTTAGCTTTTTCCTCTAAGGCGAAGACTTC
>JAVJHY011531705.1:0-11994 GCA_035593235.1 Phascolosoma agassizii | reverse complement strand
CTGAGATAACACCAAGGTCAGACGTAGTCTGAAAATACATCCAACACTAATTGATCTTGCATATCTGCCGCCTCCTTCCGAATTAGCTACCGAACTTTATGCCGTCAAACTCACCCGTTTGACGCCACGCATCAAGAATACGGAAAAACTTAATTGGCCCGCCGCCATAACCACTCGTAAAGAAGCCGTTAGGGTTATCTAACTTGCCCTCGTTATTGTAGTAGCCGGGCGTACATTCTGCGCGGAATGTCTCGCCAAACCTTGCGGTACGCTTAATTTCGTCTAACCAGCCTTGCTCGCCTTCGGCGGTGGCTTCCACGGTTTGCGCGCCACGATCCCGAGCTTCTGAAAGGATATGAGCGATATGCTGTGCTTGTTCGTTCAGCGCATGAGGTACGTTGACGGTCACGGCCGCTTGCGTGAAACCCAGGTAAAAGCAATTAGGGAACCCATGTGACGTAAAGCCATGCAAGGTCTTCAATCCGTCGCCCCACTTGTCACTCAATTTCTCACCTTGCCGCCCGGTGATGTCATAGCCCGCACGTCGCGTGTAGCTGGTGCCCACTTCAAAGCCGGTGGCAAAGATCAAGCAATCCAATTCATGCTCTACACCATCAACCATGACACCTTTTTCGGTAATGGTTTCAACGCCCTTGCCCTGAGTATCGATCAGGTGCACGTTCGGCCGATTATAAGTTGGTAAATACTCGTCGTGAAAACAAGGGCGCTTACAGAACTGGCGATACCAAGGCTTTAACGCCTCGGCGGTTTCCTTATCTTCAACAATGCTGTCAACACGATCGCGGACACCATTCATCTTCTGGTAGTCGGCCATCTGCATCAGCGTGCCTTTTTCCTGGCCCGTCAAACGGCGTCCGATCTTGCGCGAGGCCTGCTTGGCGGCAACACCGGTCAGATTACGCATGATGTCTGTCCAGCCATCAGAAACCAGGTCTTCTTCCTGATCACCCCCGCTCACCAGGGCATTGAAGTTGTCCATGCGACGATACTGCCAGCCAGACTCCAAGGACTCGGCCCACTCTGCGTCGGTAGCGTGATTGTTACGTACGTCTACCGATGAAGGCGTGCGCTGGAATACTTTCAGGTCACCCGACCATTCGCCCAGGTGCGGTATGCACTGTACCGCGGTTGCGCCGGTACCAATGATGCCCACACGCTTGTCTTTGAGGTTAACCAGCCCACCGGCAGAGTCGCCGCCGGTGTAATCGTAGTCCCATCGGCTGGTGTGGAAAGTGTGGCCCTTAAATGAATCGATGCCGGGTATGCCTGGCAACTTAGGTCGATTCAACGGGCCATTGGCCATTGCGACATATTGCGCCTGCATGCGATCACCGCGATTGGTCGTAATGATCCAATGTTCGTTCGCTTCATCCCACTTCAAGTCCGTGACTTCGGTGGACATACAGGCGTTGTCATACAAATTGTAGTGCCTGGCGATATTTTGCGTGTGGGCCATGATTTCCGGCGCAAAGGAGTATTTGTTCTTCGGGATATAGTCCAGCTCTTCGAGCATAGGTAGATAGCAGTACGCCTCTACATCGCACATGGCGCCAGGGTAGCGGTTCCAATACCAGGTGCCGCCGAAATCGCCGCCCTTTTCGATGACACGAATGTCTTCGAAGCCGGCTTCGCGCAAACGCCCGCCCAACAACAACCCACCAAAGCCGCCGCCGATAATGGCAAACTGCACTTTGTCGGTCAGAGGCTCGCGCTCTACGGTTTTTTCGTAGGGATCATCTACGTAATCAGAGAAGTCGCCCTCCACCTCGATATACTGCTCATTGGCGTCATCGCGCAGGCGCTTGTCGCGCTCAGATAAATATTTCGCTTTCAGTTCGTCCGGGTCGAAGTCGAGTTTGCCCAGGGCAATTTCGATGATGTCTTGCATGGTGCGGTCGCCCTATAAGTTTGGAACCGCTCAGTTTAGCCCGAATAACCGCCAAATGGGATGACCTCACCCAGCATGCCCAAATGCGTGCGCGCTATATTTCCGTCGCAACCGACCTAGATTCGATATCTGCGAGAATCTGCGCATGCTTTTTCTTACTTAGGTCATATTTGCGGTAAACAAGAAAGGAGATAATCGCCGCCAGCCCCATGATTGGTCCTGCGGTAATCCCCATACGTGTGAGCACGCCGGAATCTAGCTCTCCAGGCACCGCTTGGAACGGCAAACGCACAAATAGATCCAGCATGATGCCGGCAAAAAAGTGTCCGAAAGAGTATGAGGCTTTGGCAAAAAAAGCCCGAGCCGAATAGAACAAGCCCTCTTGGCGCCTGCCAGTGGCCAGTTCGTTTTGGTCGATGATATCGCCAAGCATCGACAACACGGCGACCGTGCCTAGGCCTATGGAAAACGTAAATCCTGCGGCATTGGCAAGCAAACAAGGCAATAACATTGGGTCATCGTTGTCGGGCATCCAACCAATTAATCGCAGGTTCACCACCAATTGGGCAAACAGAGCAATGCCCGCAAGCGAACATAACATCACCGGTTTACGGTCGAAACGCCGCATCAACACCGGCGACAGGAGTGCGCCCAGAATTGCGAAAGGGCCACCAACAAATCCAAACGTACTAATCTGATTCCCCGTCAGCTCCCAAAAATAGGTGTTGATGAACACATGGAGGGTGTCGTAGATACCGCTGGCGATCATAAAAAAGAAATAGCCAATGATCATGATGACGTAGTTACGGTTGCCAAACGTCGACGTGATTTCTTTCAAAAAGGTAAGCAGCGTCAGTCGATTTTGAGCTTTCTCCGCACGACTCAGATGCGGGATCTGACTGTGGGTACCCGCGGCGCATGCCCACACACCGATCAATATCAGCGCGCAAGCCGTGATGATCAGGGGACCATAGGCGGCAGGGTCGAGTTGGCCTTCCACCAATACGCCATCGCTCAGCCGTAGGCGTTTTCCATCGAAAAACAATCTCCAAGCAGCAATGCCGAAAGCGGCGCCGCTGATGGCACCGCACACCGTGTTGACGCTGAACAGCTGAGATCGTTGATGTTGATCGTTGGTGAGTTCGCCCCCCAGCGCCAGGTGTGGCACCGAATATAGGGTTATCGCTGCCCTACTCAAAATAGTCCAAGTACAAAGCCAGGCAAATAGTCCCATCTGGGACACGCCTTGGGGGCCAGCCGTGAGCATCTCTGGCGGATGAAAGATCGCATAGATCGCAATCACTAACGGTATCGGTGCAATGTAGAGGAACGGATGGCGTCGACCGAGGCGAGACCGCCAGCGGTCTGAAACTACTCCTACCAGCGGATCAGTCGCCGCGTCAGCGATCATTGCCAGCATGATCGCCGTGCCGATCAGAGTGTTGGAAAGTCCAATAGCCTGATTATAGAAAATGGTGATAAAGGTATTGAACAGCCCCAGGTAAACGGCTTCGCCAAGCGCACCGCTGCCAAACGCCAGTTTCACCGGCCATGATAATTTGCGGGTATGCCCCTGAATAGAGTTACTCACGCAGGTAATTGCGCGCCCATTAGTTCTTCCATGTTTCGATGGTAGAACTTGTCCATAGTCGCCTCATCACAGTCGGTCATGGTGGCTTCAAATTTCTTGATCGGATCAGAGGTACCTTCCGGGTGAGGGTAGTCGGAGGCGAATACCAGCATGTCGCTACCCACGTTGTCGATGATCCACCCAACCGGTTCTCCCGCAAACGGCGCGACCTTCAGTCGGCTATGCGCTGTATCGATAGGCAACTCTGCAAAGGTACGCTTGCGCTTAAACAGCGACGTTGTGTAGTCGATCGATTTCAACCACGAAGGCAACCAGAAGGCAGCGTGCTCCATAGAAATACCCTTCAAACCAGGGTGACGGTCAAACACGCCGTCGAAAATCATCGCCCCCAAGAATATCTGCGCGCTGTTACCAATGGTCATCAACCCAAGCTCACCTGCCGGCGCGTCACCACCAAGCTCTAGCTCGGTCTTGCCATTGTTCTTAAAACTGGGAGGGACGGCTCGATAGTGCCCGTTCACCGCCACGTGGTTTACAAACGGTCGTGCTTGGCTGTCAAATAACGCCCACACATCGTCGAAGTCAGGGTGGGTAAATGACTGCTTATTCGAGTTCGGCTCGTTGGTATCGATCATGAAGGAATAACATCCGTCACGAAAGCCTTGCTGCATTAACGCAAGCGTCCTTTGTGGGCCCACTGTTAATGGTAGATAGCCAATTGCTTTTAGCCGCGGATCGCTCGCACAAAAAGTGCCCATCGCCTTGTTTAGCGTGCGCGCGCCAGCTTCCAAAATATCTGGCTGATCGATATGCGCGATCTGATGAAAAGCAAAGGTTGGCAATACCCATTGCATAGCGAAGCCAAATAGATCCATGGCGTGGGAGCGCTCGTCAGAGTCGAACGCACCAAGTCGATTCCAGCCACTTTTGGTGTTATCTAACAGCGACGCTTCAAATTTCGCCATGGTCGCTGCATCTTGCTGGCGTTTAGCGAACAGCTCTCGGCCACGATCCAAACCAGCTTGCATTACGGGCAATTCGGTTTGCTCCGCCATCGGGCGAATCAGACCTATATCAGCATCCGCAGCCGCGTTTGCCAAAAAGTCATCCAACTCGATAACATGACTGTCGGCATCAATAATGCGCCGATTGCCAGCATAGGTATTAGGCGTTTGCATGGTAAGAATGACTCATCGCAGGGAAGTTAGGATCGCTAAACCTAATGCGTGTACTTAAGAGTGTCAATAATAAGAGGTGTGGCCTACATCCCCCCGTTGATCACCATGTCCTGCCCGGTCATCCAACTAGATGCAGGCGAGGCAAGGTAGACAATCGCAGGTGAGATGTCCTCCGGCGTACCAACGCGGCCCAGAGGCACACCCAACTTCTTGCCCATTTCAGGAATATCAGCTTCGGTCATCTTGGTGAACTCGAGGAAGACTTCCGTAGGTATCGGGCCAGGTGAAACTGCATTGACACGGATGCCAAGCGGCGCCATCTCAATTGCCAGCGTTTGCGTAAGGTTGTTAACACCGCTTTTTGCGACCGCGTAAGGGCCATTGTAAGGCGAGGCACGCCCAGCAGCTTGAGACGAGATGTTGATGATTGTGCCGCCACCATTGTCTTTCATAACGGTCGCAGCCGCCTGTGCACCCGTCCAAACCGCCTTCAGGTTTAGGTTCATCTGAAAGTCCCACTGGCTTTCTGGCATATCTAAAAATGTTCGTGGCACTCGATCATCGGCACCACCGGCGTTGCTAACCCAACAGGTCAACCCACCCATATCTTTGAAGGTTTGCTGCGCCAGCGCCTGTACTTGCTCGACCTGCATCATGTCAGTGGTGATGGCCAGCGCCTTTCTACCAAGTGCACGCACCTTTTCTGCCACGGCCTCTATTTCATGTGTGCGTCGTGCTGCAACCACAACGTCGGCGCCTGCCTCGGCGAGCCCCAGGGCGATGCCCTCACCAATACCACGGCCGCCACCAGTCACCACGGCCACTTGGCCATCTAAACGAAAATTATCAATGATGCTCATGTTTTACTCCAAAAATAGGTTACGCCAGCGTCAACCACCGGCAAAAATTAAGCACGCCAGACGCGTTTGTTCACTGAACCAAACATTTCCGACAACTCGACTCGGCTCGGTGTGATGCGTACTGGCAAGAAATTTGGATCCTCTGGACCTGTCGATCCGAAGGCGGTCAGGTCGTAGTCGATGGCGTCCCAAGCATGATTCTTGGTCGCTTGATCGGTAATCAGCTCAGCGCTACCTCGAACCATCACATGGATGAATTCGGGCGGAGCGACTTGGTACTGAATGTCGACATTGGCATTGGCTTCAAGCTGCTTGGCTTTGGGTGACTCGGGACCTGTGGCAAACCAAAGCGTCTCGCCATCCCAGCTAGGGTGCACGATTCGCACGCGAGGCTCATCTCCATTCACAGTGGCAACTGCACACCACACGGCCTTCTTACATGCTTCATCGACGGCGGTAAAAAATTCCGCCTTTTCATCATCTTTTATTCCACTCATCGTCCTAACCCTAAAGATTTACTTCCTCTTGAAGATATCAGACTCACTACCAAAAGAGCGACATTTCGTTAGTATGGGGCCTCCTAAATAGAGCATTTCCACGACATGGCTCCACGCCCATTGATTGAAGGTTGGAAGACCACATCGTCGCAAGATCCGGCAGTTATCGCTCAGCGACAATACCTAGAAGCCAACAACGGCATGAGTGATCTTACGTTGTTCGCGCCAAACGAAATGGAACAGGCTATTGCGGCATTTCACCGCGACGGTTTTGTCGTGGTGGCCGACATTCTAAACAGCGAACAAATCGATATGCTTGCCCAGGGCTGCAACGAAGTGATCGCAGAGATTATCTCGCTAGACGACTCACTCGACGGTAATCGCGGCTCACACCGGTACTCATTCGGCGGGTCCAGCATGACCCGAAGTCAGATACATCACCCTGCGTGGCAGATGTTGTTGGAGATACCGGAAGTACTAGATTTCGTCGGCAGCATCTTCCACTCCGACGATTTTGTGCTTCGCGCTGCTAGCGGCGACTTCTGCCTGCCTGGCAGCATTGAGTACCAGCGCTTGCACGCAGACGTGCGTGATTTTGTCAGCAAAGAAGAGTCGCCCTTTAGCGCTTACCACGATCCTCGCGGACTGGTCAGCATTCGTGACCTTCCTTGCCCTTATGTTTGCGTCAACTTTTTACCTCAGGATGTTACTCGCATTAACGGACCCACCCGACAAATCCCCGGTACGCAGAACTCGCGCGCGCGAATCCCGGGAATGAAATATGAACCCGAATGGATGCGTTTGAGCACCGTTTGCCCGGCACCCGCAGGCAGCATAATGATCAGGGACACGCGCGCATGGCACGGCGGTACGCCGAACCTGTCAGATGCGGTCCGTTCCATTCCAAATCTTGAGTTTTACGCGCCATGGTTCCGCGAACCGATGCCCCCTGCGATCAGCCATGCAGATTTCAAAACCTTGTCGCCGCGGGCGCAACGCCATGTGGCCCACAGCGTGCTTGATTCCAGTGAAACTCTAATTACCGGCGCAACGCTTCGCGCGCCTTAGCTTGCTCAGATATCAGGATCAGTGTTTATGCGTTATCGACCTCTTGGAAAAGCCGCGGTACAGGTCAGCGAGCTGTGTTTAGGCACAATGAATTTCGGTCCTCGTACCGTGCCGACGGAGGCCTTTCGCATTCTCGATCGAGCTGTTGACGCCGGCATCAATTTCATTGATACCGCCAACCAATACGGCGGCGATCAGGGCGTAGGCACTACAGAAAAAATTCTTGGACAATGGTTGAGCAACAACCCAACACAGCGCGACAAGCTAGTACTCGCAAGCAAAGTCCACGAACCCATGTCAGATGACATCAACGATCGCGGTCTGTCGGCACGCCACATACAGATGGCCTGCGACGCTAGCCTCAAGCGCTTGGGCGTCGATCACATTGACCTTTACCAAATGCACCACATTGATCGCAGTGCTCCTATAGAAGAGATCTGGCAAGCGATGGAGCTACTAATTACGCAGGGAAAGATCAGTTATGTCGGTTCGAGTAACTTCCCAGGTTGGATGATCGCCCAGGCAAACGAACGTGCGAACGCGCGTCACGGTATGGGTTTGGTATCAGAACAGAGTCTCTACAATCTGGTTGAGCGACGTGTTGAGTTGGAGGTTCTACCGGCTTGTCAAGCATATGGCTTGGGCCTGATCCCGTGGAGCCCACTTGCCGGCGGTTTGTTGGCAGGCACCAGCAATAGTTCAGACGGCAGGCGCGACAGCGCCGATATGCACTCAGCGCGAGCTGCGCGGGCAGAACAGTTGGCGCGTTTTGAAGCACTGTGCGAAACGATTGGGCAAACACCCAGCGCAACTGCGTTGGCGTGGCTGTTACACGTGCAGGGAGTGACCGCAACCATCGTTGGTCCAGCATCGCTAGAACAACTCGAATCAGTACTGCATGTGCCTGAGATTACGCTTGCACCTGAAACCCTCACCGAGCTCGACGAAATATTCCCGCCTTGCGGCGCGGCGCCGGAGGCTTACGCATGGTAGATAGTCTGAATCAGCATCGCGCGTATTGGACCCAGGCTAGTGACGGAACAAGCCGCAACAATCAATCCTAAATGATGAATCCGAGGTCAGAGATGCCCCCTGTGATTGCACCATCGGTCGCTAATTCCAGTTTCTAGGCCTCACGCGTCGACTGCTGCATCACTGTTGCGATCAAACCAAAAGCTGACTGCCATGCATCACTTACCGCATTGGTAAACTCACTACCAAACAAATCTGCCAATGTTGCTACCAAAACACGGCCAACAACGTCGTAGTGATCCGCTTTAACCCCATAGGTCTTGTGCCGCTCACCCAGTCGTTCCAGTACCTCGATGCTACGTTCTGGCTCGTCCAAACTACTAACAATAAGTTTTAGGCTCTGCAAGAACTTCCGGTTCTGGCGCTGTTGAGAGCCACTGAACATAGGGCGAAGTTCAGGTTGTGCCGCAAACAAATTCTCATAGAAAAGGCTGATGGCACGATCACCTTCACACTCGACCCGTGCGAACGTTTTGCGTAGAATCGCGATCTGGTCTAGGCGCAGATGTCCACCAACAATTCCCTGAGTACTCCCCGTGTTTGCAGCAAAGTCATCATCAACCGAGGCGAACGCAAGATCTGTATTAACCACAATCACCCCATCTACACGTGCTCCTTGAAGGTCTGCCCAACGGACTTGTGCGCCGGAAAGATTGGCCCAACGCAAATCTGCATCAGTCAAATTGGCACCAGTAAGTACAGCGTTGTTCAAATCGGCATGGCTTAAACACACGCCTCGCAGGTCCGCGAAGCGCAAATCTACTCCCTGCAAATCTGCGCCACTTAGATCTGCGTCCTGCAGCTTGGCTTTATGCAAATCACGCCCCCGCAACGCACCATCGGTCAACCAGCCTTCATTACGCGCACGGCGCACGGCATCTAGCGCAAAATCGTTACTGAGGCTACCGACTTGCGCAAGCACACCGTTACGCTCGTTTCTGCGAATGATTCGATTCACAACTAACAACAATAATCCGTCAATAACAAAACCTGGCGTCCACTCATCTACAAACATTTGGAAGAAATCGCTCAGTGCCCGTGTATCGATAACCAAACCCATACAGAACAATGATGCACCAACAAACAGAAAACTCACTGCCAACAGATCTACGAGATCGAGTTTTAATGATGAAGTGGACATGAAATGTCTCCTTAACCGTACAATCGGAAATTCAAGCGCGAGTAATGACAACTTCTAGATATTCACCAGGCACTGCCATGGTGGCGTCGTCGGCTTTGTTAAGGTCTTGCAAAAGCTCAATCAAGTCAGCCTGTAGCCGTTGTTGCCCAACCTCGTCCAACGCCGCGAAAGCATTCTTGACTGGGCCATAAACCACTTTGAAATTTTCGAGCCACGCTTCGACGCTGCTGTATTTGAATTGGAAGTATCTTTGCATGATGGAAATATCAGAGGCGTGTGCACCGAACAGCGAGTCAAGATGTTTGGCCGTCCCCCATAATGCTGGTGATGACAACGGGTTTGGAATATGGCTACCGACAATCTTAAACAGGCGCCCAATAAACCCTTCTGGCGTCCAGTTCGCTAGGCCAATTTTTCCACCGCAGCGGACAACTCGAGACAACTCGGCCGCGGCCTGCGTTTGATTGGGCGCAAACATGACACCGAAAGTCGAGGCGGCAACATCAAACGTCGCATCTCCAAACGGCAGGGACTCTGCATCGGCGAGCTGAAAGTCTATATCAAAGCCATCGGCTAATGCCCTAATGCGGCCCTTTTCAAGCAAGGCTGGAACATAGTCCGTCGACGTTACTAGGGTCGAGCGTCGTGCTGCTGCCAATGAAAAATTGCCGTTGCCGGCAGCGACATCAAGCACCCGTTGATCGGCGCGTAAATCTAGCGTTTCAGCGAGGCTTTCCCCAACTATCTGCAAGGTCGCACCCACCTGCGCGTAGTCTCCGGCGCCCCATGTTTTTCGTTGCTTCTCTTTTACGGCAACATAGTCAATTTCAGGTGTTTGAGTGTTTTCTACTGCTTCAGCCATTTTCGAATCCTCTGGGTTTTCCAAGTGGTTGCGCACGTTCTCGTGCATGCGGCCTATTCTCTAGGCATCACAGCAGAGGTGCTTGTAGCTCAACTGAGTTTTATCCGACCATTTGCTGTAGATTTGCTGCAGAATGTCTGCAGACGCTCCTGCATCAGCGCTACAACAACATTTCGCACTGAATATGAAATACCAATTCGAACAATTTGAACTCGATACTGAGACACACGAGCTAACGCTAGCGGGCGACGTCATTGGTCTGGAGCCTCAGGTTTTCGCGCTGCTCGAGCTGTTAATAGCAAACGCAAACCGTGCCGTAAGCAAAGACGAAATCAATGAACGAGTCTGGGGCGGTCGAATCGTCAGCGACGCGGCAGTCAACAGCCGTATTCGCACAGCACGGCAAGCGCTAAACGATAACGGTAAAGAGCAGCGGCTGATCAAGACCATTCGCGAACACGGCTTCAGATTCATGGCAAAGGTGACCTCACCCACTGCCCAAAGCTCGGTTTCGGTCGTACCAATCGAAGCGCCTTTGCATGGTGCGCTTTCGCCACCCTCTGACGGCAAGCCTTCAATCGCCGTATTGCCCCTGAAATTGCTCAGTCTGGATACCCGTTACGAACCCCTCGCCGATGCCATCGCCCACGAACTGATAGCCGATCTCTCACGCCTGCGTTGGCTGCATGTCATATCCCGTGCCTCGAGTTTTAAGCTGCGTGACGGCGACGATAATCTAACGGATGTGGCTTCGGTGCTGGGGGTGAACTACGTTTTGAGCGGCACCTTGGCGTTGTTCGGAGACACCGCCAATATAAGCATTACGCTTACCGACACACGCAGTGGCACCGTGGTTTGGGGAGAAAATGTAGAGAGCTCTCTCGATGAACTCATCGCCCTGCGTACTCAGTTAGCGACACGCATCGCAAACGCGATCGAACTGCGCATCCAAACCCAGGAAGCCGAGAGCAGTCGACTCATTGCCACAGAAAACCTCGACGCGTGGATGGCTTATTTCCGCGGACTACGCCACGCACATAGGTTTAATGCCTACGACAACGAAATCGCTCAACACTTATTCGAACATGCCATCGCTTTGGACTCTCAGTTTTCCCTAGCCCACGCCGGCTTATCGTTTACCCATTTTCAGAATGCATTCGTCAACTACGTAGATACGATTGATGATTCGCAGCGTCAGGCCTTGGTCACAGCAGAAAAAGCATTTGAGCTAGATCCCTTGGATCCGGTTGTTAACTTGATGATGGGGCGCGCAAAATATCTGAATGGTCATTGGGAACAAGCCGGGCCATGGTTCGACCGATGCGCAACCCTTAGTCCCAACAACGCACTCGCCTATTACCATCAAGCATTGACCCACGTCATGTCTGGAGAGACAGCGGACATTACCGACCTAACCCGACAAGCTCTGTCGCTAAGTCCAATTGACCCTCTGCAATACGCGTTTCTCGCCACCAGGGCGATGGGTCACATCTCGGAAGGAGATGGGGAGCAAGCAGCCCACTGGGCAGACCAGGCTGCCAACGCACCTCGCGCACACCATCTGATTGACGTGGTCGCGGCCGTCTCAAATGAAATTGACGGTAACTCCAGCCAAGCGGAATTCAGACGCCAACGAATTCTTGAACGAGCACCCAACTTCGAGTCTTCGCAGTTCTTTCGATCATTTCCGATCCGCGATGACGGCATGCGAAACCGGGTGACTCAATCACTCAAGCATCTCGGCTTTCGTTAACCCGCGTTAACTGAAGCAGTATCAAGCACAGCGCCATGCCAATCGCTGTGCCCACAGCAAGCGCCGATATCCCCCAATGATTAACAACAAAACCTGCTGTGAT